>CM027587.2:0-88051 GCA_015852605.2 Populus deltoides | reverse complement strand
GAGCTTGTGATCATATTGAGATACTCGAATAATGATTGTCACACTAGGAGAAATTTTTGTTGAGGGTGTTGTAAGCCTTAGTGTAAGGCTTGATAAATCGATTCGACCGAAGCATGGTTAGATACATTCCAAGGAGAATGTTATGTCCCAGACAGAGCGTTTAACATTCTTGGGTCGTGATGTGGAGACCATCCGGTTGAAGTGATCCTTTGGTGTGAGCGAGGTGTGCTTTGGTAACTCAAATGATTGCAAGGCCTGGAAGTACTCTATAAAGCAGCCACAAACGCTCTCGGAATAGTAAGCTTGGAAAAGTGCACGGAAATGTAAACATGTATCTATCGAAGAAGCCAGGCTGACAATTGCCCGTATGAATGGCAAAGGGGGTGATTGTTTGGGATGGTTGCAATTAATATCGTAGCATCGTGGGGAAAGCATCCCGCAACCTACTCTGTAAAGAAAGGGGGATGCTATCATCGTCCAAGGGCTAACAATGGTAGGTGGGTATTGTGAAACAAGTTGCACCAACCATTGACAAAATGGTATAACTCAGTGTCTTTGCCACAATAAGTGCCATAATTTATGGCCAAGTTGTCTTACCATTCAAGTGCCTCATAAAGAGAGATGTTATTCAATTTATTATATAAATAGAGGCATAAGGTAGAGAAAAACATGAGAGAGAGAGTCGCATTAGAAGAACAAGAGAGAAGAGGAGAGAGTGAGTACTGGTGCGAAGCCTTGACACTGTTGCAGCGTGTGCGGCCAGGTGTGTGAGAGCAATGGGAGTTGAGTTTGAGTAAAGTGATCCTCCTCCTCCATGTGTGTTGTAATCCTTTCATCTATCTCTAATAATATTGACTTCTCCCGTGGATGTAGCGGTTTGCGTCAACCACGTTAAATATTGTGTCGATGTGCTAAGCCTCCAATGGACAACTATCGAACACCACCGATCGGTCCAGAAGGAGCAAAATTCCCAACATACGTAGTTCTAAACAAATTATGAAAGCCTATTTAGATTCAATTAAGAATTGTGTAGTAATTTGAAGTTGAAAAATTAGGGTTCTTGGGTAAAAAAAAATTAGGGAAATGCGGAATGATTGGAATTAAGTGAACTAAAATAGTTTAAGTTGCCTTAAGAGATGAAATTATATAAAGAGAGGAAGGGAACCCTGGTTCCCTTAAGCATGTTTCACCAAGAGCCAAGTTAGGTAGGGAAGAGAAATCGTGGTGAGTATTCTTGATGTATAAATTAGTTGAAAGAAATGGTCTTGAATGCGGAGGGGTGCAATGAAAAACAAAAGAAAAAGAGAGAGAATAGATGCAAGGTGACCGACCACGAGGAGGAAGAAAGGAGAGGAGGAGAACTATGATTTCCTTGCTTAATTATTTAAGATGTACTTGATATAATGTGGTTGCTAATTAGAAAAAAATAAATGCATCACTTATAAGGAACAGAACCCTTCGTTCCTTTGGGTAGTTCGACAAAGTAGAAATGAATTAATTAATTTGGTATAAATGACCTTGGAGGTCACAATGAATGGCTCGCCATGTATAAGATGAAGGCATGGCTATATCTAATGAGGAAGAAGGGATTAAAGAAAAAAAAAATAAAGATACCTTGCCCATTGACGTAAAGGGTGGGTTCATCACCCGATTCCCGAGGGAGTTCAGATATGAAGAAGATAGAATCCAGGGAAGGTCACTTTCACAGAGGTTATACGGGAGTGTTAGCTTTCCAACGAATCCGACCCTACCTAATTTGGAGTTTTGGGACTTCATATACAAATAAAAAGCTAAGGTGAGGTCAAGTTGTCACCCCTGCTAGTAGATGCAGCCAAGTCGATAAAATGGTGAAATTTAGCCATATTAAGGCGTAATCTATTTTCTTGCCCTTCATAAAGTGTGTAACATCGTGTCTTGATCTTTAAAAAGAAATAAACTGTGATCAAAATTGAATTCATGATGTCCACTTGGGCTACTAATGAGCTGAAAATATTAAAGGATAATAATGAGGAATGCAAGTGAGAAAGAAAAGAATGGTAAAAGAGAAATGAATATTATTGCTATTGTTGGCTTTGTGTGTTGTGATATGTGGACTAATATGGAATAAGCCTAAGATGGAATAAAAAATTACGACAATAGCAGAATTAGTTTTTTTTAGTGTAAATTCTGAGGGATTTATCCAACCTTAAAGACCAGATAAAGAAGGAATGAATTTAGCATTATGAAGACTCTTAATCGCCTAAGAAACCTAATGATTTTGGCAACAAAGGGGGAGGATAAAGAGAGTAGAAAATAGCTCAAACATGGTTCGAAAAACATTTCTTTCTTCTCTCGCTTTATCATTCTTCCAGCAAACATAAGCTAAACTCTTGCACTCGGTTTAAAAGGGGTACACACCATCTTCAGCACATAGGGCCAAAAAATGAGTGACAACAAACATAATCAAATCTTGGATCTAGAGATCTTGAAATTTTCCCAAGAATCCAAGCATCTATGAAGGCTTCTCCATTTCTTCTCTTATGATTGACTATCACCATAATTCTTGTGTGATAATCAAAATATTTTCCAAGGACTTCATTTATAATGATTCAAATTCACCTCATAATGATTGGAGATGAATTTTTTTATTCCAGTCAAGACCTTTGTATTTTTGTCGGAGAGCCTCCCATATTTCTTTTGACATTTCACGAAATTGATGGTCTCATATGTGGCTTCATTAAGACCTTGATAAATGATGGTCTTGGCTTTGTTATCTTTCTTTCTATTGGCTTTGAGGACTTGCTTTTGCGCCTCTTGTAAGAATCTTCTCGCTTCTTTAGAATCGTTTCATCATAACCATATTCCGTAATCTCTACACACTCTTGGAGCCAATAAATGCCTTCAATCTAATACACCAATTATTATAATTGTCTTTGGTCAGCTTCAAGATGAGTGTTTGTGCATTTTTTGTAGTCATTTTATTCTTTGAATGACTATATCACCTTCTGGAGTTGAATTTTGAAAAATGGACACCATTAACAAATCCAAAATGGTCAAAAAGTAGGGAATTGGTCTGCCTTGGTTGAATGTAGGTCAGAAATGGGTTAAATTGGTAAAAAACCAATTTTAGATGTCAGTCGGTTCGCTAGGGTTGAATCGGGAATATTCTTCAGTGGCGGCTTGATGGCTCAACTCGATGCAGATCACGACTTGGCTAAATAGCTTGAAGGCTTGGCTATGGCTTCAACTTATATGGTTCGGCTTGGCTCGGCTTGGCTCAAATATTGCGTGCATGTAGCTTAGTTGACAAAGGTAGTGCTTCAGCAAAGACATGTAGTTCACCCCCTGTCTCGACAAGGCTGATTTTTGCACCGCTGAGTTCAGATTAAGAACCCTATAATATGGAATGATCAAAATGTGTTTTGACAACTTCAAAAATTTGGACACATCTCAAAAACTCCTCTATTTTTTACGAACGAAGCTCTAATACCAATTATTGGTGGGAGAGACCATTGGTGGTGGTTTTAAAACACTCAGAAAGATAAAACAATATGTTTTATATCATAAACAACAAGCTTACATAAATTGCATACACTCACCTTCTCTTTCTCTTTTTTATTTCTCACACTCAATAGTATAAACTTAGTTGCTTATTTCTACACAAAATAAAAAGTATGAAAAATCATATTTCAAGTGTGAACACAAATGGTTGGTGGTAGTGTGAAGGCGGCTGGGTCACATTGGTGGTAGCCATCCTTGTCCTTCTATAGTGGAGGTTGAGTTTACTGCAACATGCATTGATGGTTATTTCTTAAGAAATGGATTTATAAATGTCCCTATGAATATGTCATCTATGTAAAGATAAAAGAGAGTGGTGATACTCTTATTGTATGCTTGTATATGGATGACATGATCTTTACAGGAAATAATCCAAAGATATTTGGAGACTTCAAGCAAGCAATGATTAAGAAATTTGAGATGACGAATATTGGTCTTATGACATACTACTTAGGGATTGAGATCAAGTAAGGAGAAGATTGAATTTTTGTGATCAAGAGAAGTTTACAAAAGAGACTCTCAAGAAATTTAAAATGGAGGATTGTGTAAAAGTGAATACTCTAGTTGAGTGTGGAGTGAAGATGTCAAAGAATGATAAATAAGAGAAGATAAACTTTACAACATTTAAGAGTCTAGTTGGGAGTTTGAGATACTTGATTTGCACTCATCCAGATATTCTCTTTAGAGTAGGATTTGTGAGCAGATTCATGGAGAGACCAACTTTAACACATCTCAAAGCATTAAAGCGAATCCTTCGGTATATCAAAGGTACTGTTTATTTTGGCTTGTGCTATGGATATTCTAACAACTTTGAACTTGTGGGTTATAGTTGTAGTGATTGGGCTGGAGATATGTATGATAGAAAAAGTACTACATGTTCTGTTTTCTACATAGGAGACATAACATTCACATAGAGTTCAAAGAAGTAACCTATAGTCATATTATCAACTTGTAAAGCTGAATATATAGCTATTACAACATGAATTTGTCATTTCATACAGCTAAGAAAATTATTGAAAAAGTTGTGAATGCCATGAGAGAAGCCTACAAAAATTTATGTGGACAACTCATCAGCCATTACTTTAGCAAAGAATCCTATGTTTCATGACAAAAGTAAGCATATTGACACAAGATTTCATTACCACGAGATTACATTACAAACAAGAAAGTTGAAGTAAAGTATATGAAGACCCAAGATTAAGTCGCAAACATTTTCACTAAACTACTCAAACATGATGTTTTTGTCAAGACAAGAGATATGCTAGGAGTTATAAAGAAATCAAGTTTAAGAAGGGATGTTGAAAATAAACTAAATTTTGGTTTTTCTGAAAAATAAAAGAACCGGTCGACCGGTTGAATTAAATAAATCGATTGATCAGTTTAGAAATGGTCAATCGGTTAAGGTGATAGAATATTTTTCCTTACTAGTTTAGGTTTTCCTTTTGTTAAATTAATTCCTTAATTGTCTAAGACTTCATGCCTGCAAATAATTTTGTAGTCAGAACATGAGAGATGAAATACGAAAGAGAATAAGAATGTATCTTTAAGAAAACACTTAATGCAAAAACATCCTTTCTCTCAAATTTTTCTTGTTCTTTAGGTTTGCTTTTTTAAGATTATCTTCTATCGCTCCTAGAGTTTCTTCGAACAGATCTTTCTTGATTTGGGACGACAAGCTGATTGATATTTTGTACTTCCTCTTGATCGGGTTGTTGTGCATTTGGATCTTGATCATCATCATTGTCTGCCGGTGGAAGATCTCCAGGCCTGGATGTGAAGTCCATTTGAATGAAGATTCTGAACAAAACAAGAACTCTGCTCCATGTTGTTGCTCTTAAATCAGAGGGCTGCAAGAGTACTTCTCTGTGCTCGTAAACAAATATGGTTGTGAAGATCATGAGAGCTGAAATTGAAGCAATGCCAGTAATAAGAAATAATCCCCAAAAACTCTTGAGACTAAGGCTATTAGATGAAATTGAGGTGCTGGATTCTTGACAACTGCTTTGTGTGCCAAGCCATGCATCCTCAATTTCCTTCATCTTATCTCCTTCGGTCACATTTAGAACTGCCCTTGATACATCAGCTACAAGAGGAGAACCTTTAGGGAAGACCTGAAACGCAAAAAAGAATGATCCCACATGAGAAATTTTGTGTGCTCATACACAATGATATATCAGACAGAAACAAGAAGAGCAGGAGGAAGGAAGAGAAGTGATCTTACAAACCCGAAACCGCCTGTTTTAAATGTAGGTTCAATCATTGTATATTTCGAGCAATACATAGATAGAAAGAATTTCATATATGGCACTTCATCAAATGCGGCAGCAATACCACCATTTCCACTACCTCTGGAAAAAAGCTCGTCGCATTCTTCTGGAGTTTTATAAGCCATAAGCCTGGAGTCATCAAAACCCAAGTTTTTCAAGATTCCCAACACAAAAGAGCTCTGCGGGTATCCCACAAACTCCCCTTTTAATGAGCTCATCAACATTATTAACTGTAGGCTGGAGCTGCTGAATGGTAAGCAAGCTACTTAGGCTGGCAGTGTAGCTTTGAGTAAGAATGAGTACAACAAAACACCATATGGTTACAACTATTCTAGCCAAGTTGCTAGCCACCCTCTCCCCTGTAACATAAAGAACATAGGTATCGTAAACATTAAGTCAATGTTTGAGATTGCAGTGCTTTGAGAACTAAAAACTCAAAAAGGTGAAGTGAAATTACTATGAGCAAAAACCATGGTTGAGAAAGAAAACCAGAAGCTAGTGCCTATTTGATGCGAAGGAGGCCCTTGAAAATCTTCATTTATTCCGTGTTCAAGCACCCAGACCACAAATCCGATGAAAACAAAGAAACAAAAGCTTGTGACCCAAAGGTCCCAAGTCAAAGGCTTCAAGAAAACCCAAGCATTTTTGTTTCTGCTGTCTCTGATTGGAACGATCATGGAGACGTCACTTTCCGTGTAAGGCAAATGTAAAATCGACGTACTTGGACCTGTTGGCTATGATTGTTATATCTCCGACCACAGCGTCGTAACTCTGTTTACAGTAATGCGTTACCTATAGGAATGCTGCTAATGTGATGAAGCATAATATAGAAACATGAGAGGGGTTTTACCTTTTAAATACACTTGATAGACCAGATCATTGTAAGTTCCAGCAGACTTCCCATCAGGCTTGACAAAGGGGATGTACTCATAAGTTATGGCATAAGGTAATGCGTCAACTGCAGCTTCGAATATAGCTATGCAGTATCCTGTGACTGTTGTCATATTGGAATTGAGATCTGTTGTCAACTTCACAAAATGACCGAAATTGGTTGATCTCGGTACTCCTATCCGCAACTTCTTCCCATTTGTCGGAATCTCCCAGCCCTTGGGAATAGAAGTTGAATCCCCGGCCCATATAACAGGTGCAAGACTGGACTTGGAAGTAAAATAAGTACTAGGGGTATTTGCTATCGAGTTAAGGGTTTTTGCGAGTCCCTTTCTCGGTTTCCAAAATCCTATCCTCCTTTCTCCATTTCCATTCATATTAACTATTTCAAAAGCCGATGGTTGTAACTGTCCATTAATGAAGAAGAAATCTCCAGTTAGACCTTCAAAACTAGTGTTTGACAATGCTCGGAGGAGGTTTGGACCATTTTGAGAGATTCCCAGATTTTCAAGATCAGTTACTGAAGTGTTGGAAACATTTGCCTCCCGAAAGCCTAAGTTCGTTGTACCAGCTTTCTCAATTGCCATGGCCAATGCTACAGTAGCATCGCAGGCTTGTAGTGCATAAATGTTTAACTCAGCATCAACGATGTCTGCATTATCTTGTTGGAATTTCCGTTTCCACCGTAACCGAAAATTTCCTAGCTCCGTTGTTTTTCGAATATAAGGTTTAATACCCAATACCCCTTGCATAGAATCAATGACAGAAGGAACTGGTGAGGTTGAGAGACCTACAGTCGGCCCATCAGTCATGATCCAAACGTAGCCTTTACTCATCATCCCTATCTCTTTAGCTTTGACAAAAGCCGAGCGCCAAGAGAGGCAAACATGTGCACAATGAAAACTCTTGTTTGCATTGTCATCAACTTGTAAAGCTCCTTAGCAATTTGATCATCAGTGGCCGATGGAGAAATGACACTCCGGTAGGGTACATGAGCCTCAACTGCTTGCAAAGCATCAGTTAAATAAGGTATAACTCCCCTTTCCATATTCGTCGTCCATGTAGATAGGTACTGCTTCTTTCCATCCAAAGGCTTGAACTAAGGCTCCAATGCCATTGACTTGACTTGAGTCATTTTGTGTAGCTCGAAAAAAATAGGGACTCCTGGTGGACGTAAGAGAATCACTTGATGCAGAAAATGATATGATGGGCACCTGAGCTTTTTCTCCTAGACCAATAACAAAATTAGCTTGCATTGATGTTGTCGGCCCTAAGATTGCTTGCACTTCCACATTCTTTATCAAGTCCAAGGCTGCGATTTACAAAGATGATCGAGAACAAAAGGATCGACTTAGCATTTTTTTTTTTAATGATTAAAGATTAATGGAATAGATTTACGCATACTCATATCAAGAATATGTTGGTAATGCACTTGAGGTTGTGGCCCAGCGGTGGAAGGGACTTGTTCCCTTCCTCTGCATTAGGGTTCAAGTCTTATTGTACACGCCTGTCACCCCCGCGGTGCCTTACATATTCATTGGGCTTGCAGGATGTTCAGTAAGTCCAGAGATTAGTTATGGTGCACGTAAGTTGGCCCAGACACCCCAGGTTATCAAAAATATATAAATATATATATATATATATATATATATATATATATATATATATGTCGGTAATCCAACCAATAAATCATATCTTTTATATGAAAGAGACTTGAGAAAAAATCGAAATCAAGGTTCTTTAAAGAAGTGACTCATCACTAACAAGTAGACAGATTGAGTACCCTACTAACAGTAAATCATAGCAAGCAATCATTAAGATTTCTCTTGTTACTGCTTTAACTTTTTTATCTCCAGCTGGTGGCTAGATTTATGCGGTTGACTTGCAAAGATGGGCAGATCATGACTATATATTTTGCCTCTTTGCATGTGATACTTAGTTGTTATTTAATTAAAAAAATAGCTCGACTAAGTTTGATAATTAATCTAAATAACCTGATGATCTAATAAAAAACTCAATCTGGCTCAGGACTAGGAGTACTGGAGTTTTTGGCAAATCTGATGGGAGTCCTAATGGCCTAATTACTCTGTATATGTAAAATGTAGCTCTCTCTCTAAATTCTTATATCTCTTTATCATCTGTCTTGGCTTTGAACAGCTTGGTCATGTAGTAAATTTTTTTCTTTAACTTCAGACATCCAGTGTATTAATGTATCTATATAGAAAATATTTTTTTCTTATATTGTAGTCATACTCTTGTATTGTAACCTCCACCATTACTATTGTATATTGCCTTACACATATATATAGAAAGGGTTGGCTAACCAATAGGTTAAGCCTCTAATTATTCTCAACTTGGTATCAAAGCTTTCTGCAATCAAAACTCTTCTTCCCTCTATGGATTCTCGCACTATCACGCCTTGTCCCCACCAAACCGGCTGTGCAGCCCAGCCGGCCAACCACTCAGAAGCTACTGTTACTAGTTCTTTCTCCCACCAGTAGTAGCCCCAACCTGCAGAGCAGAACCATGGTTCCTTCTCCCATGTTTTTGTCGTCCCTCTTCACATCATGGGGACAACAACTTCTTCTATCATTGCGATGTCCAACACTCATCAAGTGGTCTCATTGAAGCTTACAAACACCAACTATCTCTATTGGCGAATGCAGATGAAGCCATATCTTCTTGGTCAAGATGTTTTCCATTCTGTCGATGGCTCAGTGCCATGTCCTCCCTCTCATGTTTCTGACTGTTCTGATGGTTCTTCTTCAGCAATCAACCCTTTTTTTCTTCGTTGGAAGCAATAGAATCACCTTATTTTATGCGTGTTACTCTCCTCTCTCTCCATGGACGTCTTGCATCTTGTGGTAGATTGTTAGACTTCTTGTATTTGGCGACTTTGAGAAAGTGCTCGTTTCTCCATTGAATTCTCGCATTATGCAACTCCATGGGGCTTTTCAAGATATTCGCAAAGAGATGCTTGGTTACATTATATACATGCATCACACCAAGTCATTATTTGATGAATTGGTCGCAGTGGCGACTCCATCTCTCTTAAAGACTTCAATCTCTATATATTTCATGGTCTTCGTGGCGAGTTTAAAAACTTGGTAACTAGTCTTATGACTAAGGCGTAACCGCCATGCATCGCGGACCTTCACAACCATCTTCTTACTCATGAATTTCTGCATAAGATTTCTTTTCCATCATTGGCTACAAATCCACCTCTCGCTTCACACCATCTTTTTTTGCCTCTGCTTCATCTTGCCTAGCAACAACACAACTCCAATTTTAAGCGTAATGCAGGTTGTTCCCGCGGCAACCGGGCGCCAACAAGAACACGCATAACATCAATGGCAAGTCTGATTTTCATGGCTCTCATTCTTCTGCTCCCACGGACTGGAAGCAAGGTCATTGGCAGTAGCCCAGATAGCCTGCTGCTGGTGGGCAGTGGTCTTCTCACCGGTCCTTTGAGCAGAACATCAAGTGTCAACTATGCTTCTCCTTCAGCCCCACAGCCCCACACTATGCTCAGTTTTACAGCAGTGGTCACCAGTCCTCTACCCATATTATTGTTGGTCCTGGCGCCCTTACTTGGTTCCCGGACACCGGTGCGAACCAACACGTTACGCCTGATCTTGCGACTCTGACCGATTGTGCACCCTATCTTGGTAATGATCACTTGCATGTTGGTGATGGTAAGGGTCTATCCATATCCCATATTGGACATAACATGTTACATTCCCCTAAACGCACCTTTACATTATCTAATGTTCTCCATGTTCCTCACATTACCAAACCATTGCTATATGCTCAGAAATTTTGTCATGATAATAATGTTTATTTTGAATTTCACGCCTTTGTGTTTTATGTAAAGGATCTCACCACCAAAGCAATGCTCTTTTCTTATCAGAGCAATGATGGTCTCTATGTTCTCTCTAATTCTTCTGCCACCACCATTCCTCAAGCTTATTGGTCTCCTTATGTCTCTACCACTGCTGATCTGTGACATCGTCGATTGGGACATCCTACTTCCTCTATTTTTAATTTGTTAGTTTCCAAAAATAAAATAATGTGTACTTCTAAATGCTTTCTTGTTCAATGTCAAGCTTGTCCACTTGGCAAGTCGTTGCGTCTATCATTGCGACTTACGGGCCATAAAACTATTGCTCCACTTGATTTAATATTTAGTGATGTTTGGGGTCTTGCTCTTATGTTCTCTTCTGATGGTTTTCAAGATATTTTTATATCTATAGATGCGCATATAAAATATATGTGGTATTTTCCGCTTGTTGCAAAATCTGATGTGTTTTCTATATTCCAACGTTTTCAAGTGCTTGTTGAGCATCAGTTTTCTCGCAAAATTAAATTTGTTCAAACTAATTGGGGTGGTGAATATCATAAGTTAAACAGTTTCTTTCAAACTATTGGTATTCATCAGAGGTTAATTTGTACTCATACGCATGAGCAAAATGGCAGTGTTAAGCGTTGTCATCGTCATATTGTCGAAACTGGTCTTACACTCTTAGGCCAATGTAGTGCTTAATTATGATTTTGGAATTATGTGTTTGAATCTTCCATATATCTCATCTATAAGATCCCACATCGGCAGGTGAGGGAGTGGTGGCTGGCCTTATTAAGAGTGTTGGTTGCTAACTTGTCATACGCGTTTTGGGGCGTCGGGCTTAGATCTGGGCTCGCATCACCAGGAACAAAACCGTGAGGGCGGTAAGGCCCAAAACGGACAATATATGGCAGGTTAGGCCGGGCTATTACATTTGGTATCAGAGCCCTGGTTTGGGTTCTAGGTGATAAAAAAAAACTCACAAAAAAAATGATTGTATTATTACAGGATGGTACAAACCAGAAAGGGTGCAACTACTGACCCCTCCCCTTCGGAGAGGCAAGCTCAAGATAGAGGATCTATGGATAGACGTCAAGATGATCCTTTAGAGGATACTGCTTCACATGTACCTCCAGTGTCACTACAACAGAGTATTGGGGGATCAGTCAGACTACAGGTGGAAGAAGGGCCTAGACAAGTTAATGCACTTCCTTCCAAGGGACTATGACAACAGGGGCATGGAGGGGTGCCCCCACCAGCACCACCAGTAGCTGCACCAGCACCATATACAGACCCTATTTTCCTAGCACAGGTTGTTAAAGCAGTTATAGAAAGCATGTCAGGTACGACTGTTCCAGTGGCTCCAGCACCACCGCCAGCTCCAATTACTCTTATGTCTTCTGATAATATAACTGTGTTGGTAAGGATAGTGAAGAATATGAGGGAGTTGGGGTGTGAAGCTTTTCTAGGTGAGCAGGATGCAGAAATTGCGGGTAGGTGTTTAATATCTTGAATATTTTTTTCTTTCTCTGAAACTTTAGATATTTAAATTTTCCCTTGATCAATGAAATTGTATGTGGAATGCTGGTAGATTTTCCCATGATAATTTATTTTGAAAATAGAAAACTTGTGAGCCGCTTATCCCGAATGGAACCGTGCCCCGTGAATGGGTCGGGTGGACTAGTTATCCTGGTATGGAACTGGTGCCTTGTGAATGGGCAACTGATGACCAGTTATCCTGGTATGGGACTGGTGCCCTGTGAATGGGCAGCTGTGCTGGTATGGAACTAGTGCTGGTTTGGAACTAGTGCTGGTTTGGAACTGAAGTTCTATGAAGTGGACATATTTAAATTTTAGATTATTGATTTGTGAATAGTACTTGGAAGATGATAGTAAATGTGGAAATTTTGTGAGTAACTAATGTATATATTTATATGTTAATGCAAATGTAAATGCTCTAATTGACCATAATTATATTTTAAATCATTATGCAGGTTCATCTCAATACCGCGCTTCCTAGTAGTTTTAGAGTTTACTTCCATTACCAGTAAATCTTTTGGATATGTAAATTGTTGATAATAACATTACTATCTATATATTTTGGAAGATTATAATGTTGGGTATGTATGAATTTAAATGGATCAGCTTATTTAACTTGTACTCTGTTATGTAAATATTATCTGATTATAATGGTGATATATATATAAGCATGTAGTTAATATTATTTGTGATAAACTGTACTTAAAAGATTATATATGATTGAAGAAAGTATATTAAATCTATAATCTATGGTTTGTGTATCATGGTTAAGATAATTCTTTCTTCTTTTTAGCAAAATAATTATTCGTTAAGTTGATATGTTAGAGAAAGTGAAATATTGTTGATTAAGATATGTTGGAGTATAATAAGAATATTGAATTGTGGAAATGGTTGATTAGGGACTGATGTTGATTTTGTCGATAACTTAGGATAGGCTAAATTAGGGGAAACTCTGCTCAAATTTTTGAAAAAAAAAACATCATGAATTTTCAAAATATATTGCTGGAAAAATTACGGGGTTGTTACAGTTAGTATCAGAGCCAACCTCACTGGCTGTCCGGTTGTGCCGACGGGGTCGTCGAGCTCCTTAAGGGGGGTGGATTGTAAGATCGCACATCGACGGGTGAGGGAGTGGTGGCTAGCCTTATTAAGAGTGCTGGTTGCTAACTTGTCATACGCGTTTTGGGGCATCAGACTCAGATGTGGGCTCGCATCATCAGGAACAAAACTGTGAGGGCGGTAAGGCCCAAAACGGACAATATATGGCAGGTTGGGCCGGGCTGTTACATTATCAATCGCATGGCTACTCTTGTCCTTCAAAATTAGTCTCCCTTTGAATGTTTGTTTAATCATACTCCTGATTATGATTTTCTACGTACTTTTGTGTTCTTAGGTTATAGTTCCTCGCATCTTGGCTATCGTGGTCTCGATTTTGGATCTCAATATATATGTCTCTTATCATGTTTGTTTTCATGAAATTGTGTTTCCTTTTGCAGCTTCTGAATAGATAGCACACCCCTCAGCCACTCCCTCAAAGAAATTAGGCTGAGTTCGACCCAAAATAGTTGGCCAAGATTTGCCTAAAAAAGGGGTTAGGCCGATGTCGACCCAACAATATCTTTTGGGATACTGGGCCGGACCCGACCCAGTATTTTGGTCTGGGCCGACACTAGTCCACCTCAGGAACAATGGACTCTCCACTATTCACTTGTAGAATAGTGGAGGAGGGAACGAAGAAGAAGAATAAGAAGAGGAGGAGGGAGAAGAAGAGGAGGAGGAGGGAGAAGAAGAAGAATGAGGAGGAGAAGGAGCTGGCAGTGGCTCAAGGTGGTCTTGACTAGGCAGATTAAGACAAAGAGAGAGAGGTTATTGTTCTTCTCTTCTTCTCTGTTTGTTTTTTTTCTGTTATCTTCTCTTGTAAGTTTCCTTCTATTTTATTCCTTGTTTGTTTGTCTGGTTCCTCTATGTTTGTTTTGTCCCCATCTCTCCTATTTTTTTCTTTTTTTTTTGTCGTTTGTTTCGTTCTTTTCCTTCTTCTTTTTTGTTCCTTTTTGTCCTCACCCCCACCTCCTGGTAAGGGGGTATTTATAAAGGGCAGGGGGGAGAGTTACCTTACTCTTATCTAGTCACACCAAAGGGGTAGGATGGCTTGGGCATCCATTATGTAGCCGCCCGCAGAGCTTGTCCCCTCTGCCTCTTTCATCATGGTGGTAGGTCATGAGAGGGTGTGGGTTATGTTAGTGTTTTTGGGTAAGTGGAAGGGAAAGAGAGAGATAGAGGGAGAGATGTTGCAATGGAGGGGAAGAACATTTGTTTTCTATCTTTATGATGACAATCTTTCTCTAATTATTTGTTTTATCATATATAGTGTAGCAGTCTCTATCAAAGTAAAGAGCATAACCTTTTTTCCATTATTTAGCCTACGCTCAATAAATTATTTTTAAAATTTAGGATAAGCAATGCATCGTTGACAAATTCCATACCTTTCTCCATCTCCATATTATAGAATGTACTTATATAGGAAATACTGTATAGGAAATATTATAGATATAATTTTGTATGGTAACCTCCACCATTGCTATTGTATATTGCCCTACACATATATATAGAAAGGGTTGGTTAACGATTAGGTTAAGCCTCCTAATTATTCTCAACTTGGTATTAGAGCTTTCTGTCGTAAGAACTCTTTTCTCCCTCCCTCCCTTTGTAGCCGGCCCTATCTTTACTTTTTCTACATGGATTCTACTGTTGTCGCCGACTTCTCTCTCTCCACCAGTGGTGCAGCACAACCGGCCAGCCATCCCCAAGCTGTTGTCGGTGGTGTCTTTTCTCCCCCACAGCAACCTCCACTTGCAGAGCTTGTCTCTGATTCTTCCTCCCAAGTCCCTACCATTCATTTGCCTCTCATGGGAACACACACTCCAGCTATTGTTCCTTTAGCGAACACCTACCAAGTCGTTTCGTTAAAACTTACGAACACAAATTATCTCTATTGGAGAATGCAGATGAAGCCATATCTCCTTAGTCAAGGTGTTTTTCACTTCGTTGATGGCTTAGTGTCGTGTCCTCCATCTCATATTTTTGACAGTTCTGCTGGTTCTTCCTTTACCATCAGCCTTTCTTTTCTTCTTTGGAAGCAACAGGATCAACTTATTTTGAGTGCTTTACTCTCCTCTCTCTCCGTGGATGTGTTGCATCTCGTGGTAGATTATTCTACCTCGCATTGTGTTTGGCGCACTCTTGAGAAAGCGCTTGCCTCTCCATCTAATTCTCGCATCATGCAACTCCATGGCTCCTTTCAAGACCTTCGGCAAGGTGACTCATCAGTTAGTATATACATGCAGCAAGCCAAATCGTTATTTGACGAATTAGCTGCTGCTGGTCGCCCCATGTCTCTTGAAGACTTCAATCTTTATGTGTTTTGTGGCCTTCGTGGTGAGTTCAAAGACTTGGTAACGAGTCTCATAACCAAGGCAGAACCGCTGTCGTATGCTGATCTTCACAACCACCTTCTTACCTATGAATTTTTGTACAAAAACTCTTTCCATTCCATGGCTGCCGCTCCCTCTCTACTATCTTCTTCTTCTCTGCCGCAGCAGCCACCTCTGCTGCCAACACCACAGTTTTCTGCTCACCATGCCATGTCTTATCATAACCCCAACTTCAGCCGCAACAGGGGTCGCTCCAAAGGTAATTGGCGTCCCACAGCAACCGTTACACTCTCCAGAACGGGGGACAATTTGCTGCAGATTGGTGGCCAAACCACTGGCAGCAGACCAGGCGCAACTCCGGCGCTGGGCAGTGGTCTGGACAGTAGCATGTACGCTGCCAATTGTGCTCCGGTTTCGGTCACACAGCTCCTCATTGTTCACAGTTTCACAAAAGCATTCAGCATTCTTCTGCTCACCTTGCTGTTGGGAATATTTCTGCTACGCCTTGGTTCCCCGACCTGGCACAAATCAACGTCACACCTGATCTTGGAACTCTGACTGATTTTGCACCCTATCTTGGTAATGATTATTTGCATGTTGGTGACAGTAAGGACCTTGACATATTCCATATTAGACATATTACATTACATTCCTCAAAACGCATGTTTACCTTATCTAATGTTCTCCATATGCCTCACATTACCAAACTGTTGTTATCTGTTCAAAAATTCTGCCGTGATAATCACGTTTATTTTGAATTTCACGCTTCTATGTTTTATGTGAAGGATCTCGTCACCAAGGAAGTTCTCCTTTTCTGTCAAAGTCATGATGGTCTTTATATCCTCTCCGAGTCTTCTGCCACGTCAGTTCCTCAAGCTTTTTGGTCTCCTTGCATCTTTGCGACTGCCGACCTGTGGTATATTCGTTTGGGTCATCCAACTCCTCACATTTTAAATTTGTTAGTTTCCGGCAATAAAATCATATGTACTTCTAGACGTTCTCGTACTCAGTGTCAAGCTTGTCCTTTAGGCAAGTCGTCCCGTTTGTCATTACGACCTACGGGTCACTAAACTTCTACCCCTCTTGATTTAATTTTTAGTGATGTTTGGTGTCCTGCTCCTATGTTTTCTTCTAATGGCTTCCATTATTTTGTTATTTTTGTCGATGCGCATACCAAACATATATGGTATTATCCGCTTGTTGCGAAATCTGATGTCTTTTCCACTTTTCAACGTTTTCAAACACTTGTTGAGCGTCATTTTTCACTTAAAATTAAATTTGCTCAAATTGATTAGGGCAGTGAATATCGTAAATTAAATAAATTTTTTCAGACCATTGGTATTCATCATTGGTTAATTTGTCCTCATACTCATGAACAACATGGCACTGTTGAACGTCATCATCGATATATTGTCGAAATTGGCCTAACCCTTTTAGGCCAGTGTAGTGCACCATTGTGATTTTGGAACTATGCTTTTGAATCATCGATATACCTTATTAATCACATGCCTACTCATGTTCTCCAAAGTAGATCTCCGTTTGAGTGTCTGTTTCGTAGCACTCTTGATTATAACTTCCTACGTACTTTTAGGTGTCTTTGTTTCCCCTTTTTGCTTCCATATCATGCTCATAAATTAGATTTCCAGTCTTCTCCTTGTGTGTTTTTAGGCTATAGCTCATCCCATCTTGGTTATCGTTGTCTTGATTTAGAATCTCATCGTATTTATGTCTCCCGTCATGTTCGTTTTCATGAAAATATCTTTCCTTTTGAGAAGTCCCGAATAGGTAACATCCTCACCGGTACCTCCCACACAACATGCCTATCTTCCATCCTTGCACCCTCCTCCATGTTTTCAGCCTACTACTCACCCAACTGGCCCTCCCAACAACCTAATTCTGCCCTCTACCGCACCCCACCAGACCACCCCTTTACCCATAGCTTCTGCCACCCCTTCATCCCCATCCCACACTGCCATACTGTCACCATATGCTTGTCTTTCCAATGATCATTGTGCAGGAACAGGTTCTCCATCATCGGATGCGCATGTTCTCTGGTCTGTTGCAGTAGAGCAACCCGGTTCTGCTGCAGAACATCCCGGCCGCGGCCTCACCAGCCTTCCTGCGGCATCGACCCGCCCATCCACTGCTTCTCCAGGTGGTCTGCAGCTCTGTGTAGACCTCTCTTCATATCCTCTTCAGCACCTTCCAGGTACAGGTCACACTACTCCATGTCCAGCAGCTCGTCAACATCCCATGGTCCTCCGTCCAAGATAGCCCAAGACAGCGTTGTCCACCGCCACTGCCACAACCTCTGCTGCCTCCTTCAACCGAGTAGTTTCACCTCCCTCTCACGAGCCACTTATTTTTAATGATGCTAACAGATATGAGGCATGGCATAGTGTTATGCGTGAGGAAATTCAGGCCTTACACGCAAACAGAACTTGGACCTTAGTGCCGTTTCACCCCTCTATGAATGTTGTTGGTAGTCGGTGGGTTTACAAGATTAAATGCAGATCTGATGGTAGCATTGAGAGGTATAAAGCGCGTCTGGTTGCTAGAGGTTTCACTCAGCAAGAAGGTATTGATTACTTTGAAACCTTTAGTCCTGTCATCAAACAGGCGACCGTCAGATTAGTCTTCTCCATTGTCGTTTCGTGTGGTTAGAAAATTCATCAGCTTGATATCATAATGCCTTCCTCAACGGTGTTCTTGACGAGGAGGTCTACATAAAACAACCTCCAGGTTTTGTTGATTCTGCTCTCCCCTCTCATGTGTGTCGCTTACATAAATCTCTATATGGTTTAAAACAGGCTCCATGGGCTCAGTACACTCGTCTGAATGATTTCCTGTTATCTATTGGTTTCCGTGCCTCTAAGGTGGATACCTCATTGTTTATCTTCTCTGTTGGTGCTGATATTTGTTATCTTCTGGTCTACGTTGATGATATTCTGCTTACGGGTAGCAACTTTCTTCTGCTCCAACGCCTCATTCAGCTACTAAGCTCAAAATTTAAGCTTCACGACTTGGGTTTTGTTCATTATTTTTTGGGTATAGAGGTTCAGTCTACTAGTATGGGTCTTATGCTCCACTAGCATAAATATACACTTGACATCCTCACTCGAGCTGGTATGTTATCTTGCAAACCTGTTGATACTCCTATCTCTATATCCAAAGCTACCATTCTGCGCGATCCATTATTTTCTGATGCTACACGCTTTTGTCAAATTGTGGGTGCTCTTTAATAACTCACTTTTACACGCCCGAATATTTGCTTTGCTGTTAACAGAGTATGTCAGTTTATGCATGCTCCTACATATTCTCATTGGGCTGCCGTGAAACGCATCCTGCGTTATCTTCGGGGTACGGCATCCCGTGGCTTGCATATTACTCGCAGTTCTTCTTGTGCCTTACATGGTTTTACATATGCAGATTGGGCAGGCAGTGTTGAGGATAGAAAATCTACGGGTGGTTACCTTGTGTTCTTTAGTCAGACGCCGATTTCATGGAAATCTGGTAAGCAACGCACAATTGCTCGCGCTCTTCTACTGAAGCTGAGTACAAAGCCTTAGCCAATGACACTGCTAAGGTTATTTGGCTTCAGTACTTATTAACAGATCTCCAGATTCCGTCTGCTTCTGCTCCTATCATCTGGTGTGACAATCTTGGTGCCACTTATTTGTCTGCGAATCCTGTCTTTCATGCTTGCACAAAACATGTTGAGGTTGATTATCACTTTGTCCGAGATAGAGTTGTCAAGAAGGAGATTCAGATTCATTTTATTTCCTCTTGGGATCAACTTGCCGATGTCTTCACTAAGCCACTTCCTACTTCTTCGTTTACTGCTTTTCTTTTCAAGCTTCGGGTTGATCCTCCACCCTCAGCTTGAGGGGGCATATTATAGAATGTACTTATATAGAAAATACTGTATAGAAAATATTGTAGACATACTCTTGTGTGGTAACCTCCATCATTGCTATTGTTTATTGCCCTACGTACACACACACACACACATATATATATAAAGGGTTGGCTAATCATTAGGTTAAGCCTCCTAATTATTCTCAACTCTCCACAATGATATTGCCTTTTACTTTTTCCTTGAGCATTGCATTATTTCCAAATTTGAGTTTAGAATTGATTAATGTGTCTCGGTTGGTCAAAATAGTATCCTTGCTCGTCATGCTCGTCATGTAGTTGTTGCACGAGCTATCAATATACCACTCATCTTTCTTGTCTTTAGTGGCAACATGACAGCATTAGAATAACTTCTCTTCATCATCATTCTTCTCACAAAAATTGCTTGGTGATTATTTTTGTTGCGAGAATCCTTTTCTAAATGTCCAAATCATCCACAAGAGTGACAGTGTGGCTTGCCACGGTTTCAACAATCTTTCTTTAGATGATTTGTATTTTTACAAATGCCACAAAAAGGATATTTTCTCTTCGACTGGTTACCTCTTCTTCAAAAATATTATTTTCTTCTAAAAATTTCTCTTGTAGAATTCTCCATAAATCTCTGGGCATTATATCTAGATTTCTGAAACCTTAGATTAATCTTAGACTGAAAAAACTCTCGACAGAGTCTTCTACATAGCTACTCAATCTTTTCATGTGCTTCCAAAGAGCCCACTAGTTCAGCTACTGACAAGGTTGCTAAATCTTGCGATTGCTCTATAGCAGTAACTATAAAACTAACTAGAATTTGTTCAACAACCCTTTAATCATAAAATGTTTTTTCCTAGATATCTCATTTGATTTACTACTAGTTTAATTCTTCCATGATAATCTTTAATAGTCTCATAATCTTTCATTTAAAAGTTCTCTAATTCCCTTCGTAGTATTTGGAGTCTAATGATACGTACCTTAGAATCACTAAGAAACTCCTCTTGCAAAATATCTCAAGCTTGCTTTGCTGTTGAAGCTTTAGTAATCCTTGTTAAAATTGTATTAGCTAGTGACTATTGAATCAAATAAAGAGCACTAGCATCCTTTTGCTCTTTGACCTCTAACTCCTCCTATTGTGCTTCTTCTAAAATAGAGATATTTTCTAGGATGTTTAATCCCTTCACTACAGTATCCCAAAGCTTTTGAGACTTGAAAAGTTTCATCATTTTTATTTTCCACAAATCATAGTTGTTTCCATGAAAAATAAAAAGTGGCATAGAGATAGATTTTGATGAATTTGTGGCGGCTATAATGAACCCTAATGCCCACTTATGATCAATTATGCTTTGATACCATTGTTAGAAGATGATGGTAGTTTAGAGGTTTTAATAATTAAGGATTGAAATGAAAATAGTTTGATATTTAAGATGCTTAGTTCTAATGGTTTGGAAAAGGAGGACTTAATTTATAGTTTGAAAATGATTGAAAGATGTTGACACACAAAGCAAAACTTTATTAATAGGAAGTACAACATACTAGGCATAAAGGTTTTAGTACTTAGATTTAAGATTAGTATAGCTTTTTTTTTATAAATACAAGATAAAGCCAAGATATAGCAGAGAAAAGCAACCAAAAGGTCGCAATACAAAATTGGTACATCAAAGTAAAAAAAGGAATCCATCAACATATAAATATCAGACAACATAATATCAATCCGGCAAAACTATCTCTATCTCCAGAATCACAACAGCCAACATCTTCAAAAGAGATTAACATAGTTGTTTTGGCTTGGTTTACAAATAATGGTTGTATGGTTATTTATAGCCTTCTTAACCAATCTAAATGGAACAATCTGGATAAAATTTACAGCCATAGCACACCATACAATTTGCTAGAAATTTTGCCAACCCGCTAGACAATTCTAGACTACTTTGAAATATTGTGGACTAGAAGTCTTTCTTTGACTTTTCTAGAACTATCCTAACTTAGCTTAGCTCTAACTTGTAAATTAGCTTTTGAAGTATTTTCTACAATTGATTTCAGGAATCTTAATTACTTAACAAAAATAAATAGTTACTCGCATGCTTTTCAATCTATCTGGTATCACATTCTTCAATAACCCATTTGAGATCCTCGACATCACTAATAACTTTTATGCATGTAAAAAAAAACACACACATCACACACTCTTTCCCAATATCTCCTTTTGCTCTCTTATGGACACACCATCAAAAAAATCGCATAAATTTAGAAGATGTTTATCTGGGTGACTTTGATAGCAAGATATGGGTTCATGTAAGCATTCGAAGCTAATTCAAATAGAAAAGATCTTGATTATTTGCTACGTAATAAGTATAGTGATTCATGATTGGAGCATACTGATGATAACATCAAGTTTTAAAGGGTGAGAGTGAGAGAGGGAACCTGCTGCAGCTGCACCAACAACATCTTTCTTGGAGTCCCTGGTGTGGAGGACAAGTCTGGTTTTGTAGTCACCATGAGTGGCATAAAAGTCTGAGAGGGCCATTTCGATGCAACTCAACGCAATTCTGCCATCCAAATCACTGTCCAGATCAAGAACCACACCAACATTCACTAGGATAGATGTGTTTTCAGCCATTCCCATTTCTGTGAACAGAATCTTTACACAAAAAAAAAAGGAGAGAACAGCCTTTGAATGGTTTTTCTTCATCTTATGGTCCACCTATGTTCGTGCTGACTCTAGCTTAGCTAATATTTTTTGTTTAAGCTTTGGAGGAAATATCCCTTATTTATAAAGCTGTGGACCTTAAAAAGTGTAGTTTCCTCACTGCCAGGATATTCATGATTTGGAAGAGTCAAAGCAAACCATTTTAATAAATTGTTCACTACAAGACGTGGACCTGAGGCCAGACAATATTGTATATTGATAAAAAAGGAATCTCCCAGAGTTTAGTAGACTTGTTTTTTATATATAATAATAATTGAATTTGTGTTATTTATTTATGATTAAAAAACTATTAAATTAATTTTTAAAAATATATTTTTTTAGAAATATATTAAAATAATAATTTTTTTATTTTTAAAATTAACTATTATATTAAAAAAGATAAAAAAATTATTTTAAAAGAATTAAGACTTCAAGTACATGGAACAGCGACAAAAGACAATTCCTAGACCACATCAATGTTTGTTTTCACACTACACTTTATTTTTAAAACTTTATTTTAAAATTATTTTAATGTATTAATATAAAAATAAATTTTAAAAAATAAAAAATATTTTTTAATAAAAAACCATTTTAATAACAATAGTTAATGTAATTCCAAACATCATCTAAAATTACAAAATGTTTTAATAAATATTAATAGCTATCAACCACTGTCCCTTAAAAAAAAACATGAAAACAAAAAATTCCTTAACTCTTCACTTAACCGATAAGACAACCTTAACAAGTAAATTAAATATATACCCTTTCCCACCTCCCCCTCCACCAGAAGAGAACCAGGAGCGCCAGACCCTCCAGCCATGCCGCACTCTTCCTCCACACCATAAAGCCAACGCCAAACTCCAGCTGATAACCCATAGATGCTCTGTCCCCTTCTTCCTCCTCTCAAACCGACAGACAGCCCACAAACCATCCGATCTCTTCCCAAAATTCATCACAAGCAACAAAAAACACACTCGATTTTGGCCAGAAATTGCAACCCCATTCTCACCCAAAAAAGAAGAACCACTGGCAGCTGAGTGGAGGAAAGTCGCCTCCGAATATATGACCACTGTTATGCATCTCTTTTTGGCTTACCCACAGACCCATCATCGAAACCCCAATGGCATACTAACGGTTACCTCAGACCATCCCTCTGACAACCCCCACAAACTGATTTCTCCCCCTTCTCTCTCATGGTCTCCGCTGGAAATTCCGAGGCCGATCTGATGTGGCACTTCAGTTGATACAAGCCTTCAATTCTTGATTTGGGAGTCAGTAAAAAAAGATCAGGTTGGTAAGACAAGTACATGCCATCAAGACAATGACTAACAGCTAAAGGTATAAGAAAAGGGACAACAGAAAAAACGGAGAGGTAGAGAAGGACCTGCGGCAGCTGCTCCGACAACATCTCTCTTGGAGTCCCTAGTGGTGAGGATCAGCCTGGTTCTGTAGTCACCATGAGTGGCATTTAGAAGTCTGAGAGGGCCATTTTAATGCAACTCAAAGCAATATTGACATCAAAACATTCCAAGTCTAGAACAACACGAACGTTCACTCCATCATATGCTGTTGAGTTTTGGGCCAACCCCATTTCTATGAACAATATCTTTAAAGAAAGGAACAAGAAGATCAGAACATGATTTGAAGGGTACCTTTTCTTCATCCTCTAACTTGTTTCCAAACAATTTGATAAAAATACTGACAAAAACTTGAAGATGGTTGGAAATATGAGGGGTTTCTTTAAAACATGGTAACTTAATTTTGGATAATGCTTTTGTTTTCGTTTTCACAACATAATTTCTCTGGAAAGTCTCTGGAATTTATGTGGCCGCAAACAAGGTATGCAACTGCTTGCATTCCTACAATATCTTGGGAAATTGCTGAAGAAAATCTATAATTTGTGATAATAATTTACTAATTCTGAAACTCAGTTTAATCCTACCTACCTATAAATATGTTATATATAGTAATTCAATATTTACAATTTGAAGTTCGAGTGTCACAAACGAGGAAATCAAACAGAGCAATATGTGTTCTATAGTATTGCCTCCTGCATGTTCCTTTGGACTTTCCCATGAATTGCCAGGCCTCTGATGGCCTACAATTACATTACAATGCTACAACTATATCTACAGGTCTATAAATTTCCAGTGTCAAACTGTCAATGGTATCATCTGAAAGTCAATTGTGATCATGTTCTACTTCAAAAGCTGCTAGTCTTTCTTGATTTGGGCTTGTAAGTTGATCAATATTTATTACTACCTCTTGAGATGTTTGACTACGTGGACTGGAATCAACAAACTCTGTAGAAGACTGATCTCCATCTCCAGGGAAATAAGTAGTTTGAACTGAATAGGCCGATGGGCCCATACTAGGCAGACTAGTGCCATTTCTGTCATTCAGCCCACTTTTTCTGAAAGTATGGGATTTTAAGTCCCTCTGAATGAAGATCCTGAAGAAATTGCCGACTTTTCTCCTTATGGAAATTCTGGAATTTAAAGGCCTCAACTTTTTCCTTTCCTTGTAGACAAACATGAACATGAATATAATGAGAGCTAAGAGGGATGCTACTCCAGCAATCAAAAATAAGCCCCAGAAACTCTTGAGACTAAGGCTGTTAGATGTAACCGAGGTGCTGGAATCTGGACAATTGCTTTGTTTTCCAAACCAAGCATTCTCAATTTCCTTCATTTTATCTCCCTCTGTCATGTTTAGAACTGCCCTTGATACATCTGGTACCAGAGGAGAACCTTTAGGGAAGGCCTGAAAATCACAACATAAAGCAGCAAGCCAGTCTTTATCAGGGTTGACAAACTTTGCACTTACAATACATAAAGAGAAATGGAGAGGGGTGAATGAACTTACAAATCCGAAACCGTCTGTTTTAAATGTAGGATCAATCATGGCATATTTAGAGCAATACTTTGACAGAAAGAGCCTCATATATGGTACTTCATCAAAAGCAGCAGCAATACCACCATTTACACTTCCTTTCGATAGAAGGTCATCACATTGTTCTGTGGAATTATACACAATGAGCTTGGACTTGTCGAAACCCAAGTCTAATAGGATTCCCAGAACAAAAGAACCCTCCTGGTAGCCTACATACTCCCCCTTCTTAATGAGCTCATGTACATCAGTAACTGTAGGCCGCAGCTGCTGGACTGTAAGTAAACTAGTTAGACTGGCAGTGTAGCTTTGTGTGAGAATCAGCACAACAAAACACCATATGATTATCACTGCTCTGGACAAGTTGCTAACAACTATCTCCCCTGCAATCATAGTTGAAAAAAATAAAGATGAAGTCAATTTGGTGTTTGAGACACTAAAACAAATATGTTAAACAAAAGAAGAAAAAATCGAAAGGGAAAGGGAAAGGAAAATTACTTTGTGCAAAAACCATGGTTGAGAAAGAAAACCAGAAGCTAGTGCCCGCTTGATGTGAAGCAGGCCCTCTAAAATCTTCATTGATTCTGTGTTCAAGAACCCAGATCACAAATCCAATGAAAATAAAGAAACAAAAACTCGTCACCCAGAGATCCCATGTCAGAGGCCTCAAGAAAACCCATGCATTTTTGCTGTTGTTGTCCACAATAGGGACGATCATGGAGACACCACTTTCAGTGTAAGGCAAAGTAAAATCAACATACTGGGATCTGTTGAAAACAATAGTTGTATCTCCAACTACAGCATCAAAATTCTGTTGATAGCAAGCGAAAGAAACAAGATATCAATAAAAATTAGATTTGCATGCATGAATCTGTCCCAAATCTTGTTTCAGATATAAAACTGAATGTGATCAAGTACAGGAAAAGGTTGGTGAAAGTTTTACCTTCAAGTACACTTGATATATCAGATCATTGTAAGTTCCAGCTGGCTCGCCGTCAGGCTTGGCAAAGGGGATGTACTCGTAAGGCAAAGCATAAGGCAATGCTTTGACAACAGAATCAAAAATATCTATGCTGTATCCAGTGACGGTTTTGGTGTTAGAACTAGGATCTCTTTTTACTTTCACAAACTCACTGAAACCATCCTTCACAGGCACTCCTATTCTCAACTTCTTCCCATTCGTTGGGATCTCCCAACCCTTGGGAACAGAAGTTGTATCACCCGGCCATATGACCGTTGAAAGATTGGAGTTAGAACCTGAGTACGCAGTCATATTATTTGTTGAGTTCAATGTTTTGACAATCCCTTTGGTTGATGTCCAGAATCCTATCTCTCTTCCCCCATTGCCATTCACATTTATTATCTGGAAAGCTGATGACGGTAACTGTCCATTATCGAAAAGGTAATCTCCTGTAAGACCTTTGAAAGTAATGTTTGATAAAGCTTGAACGAGGTTTGGACCATTTAAAGACGCCCCAAGAGTTGCAAGATCTGTGGATGAATTGCTAGAAACGTTTGCCTTTTGGAAGCCTAAATTTGCAGTTCCAGCTTTCTCAACTGCCAAGGCCAAAGCTGTTGCTGCATCATATGCCCATAAGCCAAAAATATTCAACTCAGCATCAACAATATCTGGATTATCTTGTAGGAATTTTCTTTTCCACCGAATTCGAAAAGTTTCGAGATCTGCTGTTCTTGGCACATAAGGTTTCACACCCAATGCACCTTGCATTGTATTAGTGACAGAAGCATTTGGTGAACTCAAAAATTCAGCTGTTAGACCATCAGTCATGATCCAAACATAGCCTTCACTCACCATTCCTATCTCTTTTGCTTTGGCAAAAACCCGAGCGCCAAGAGATGGAAACATGTGCACAATGAAAACTCTAGTTTGCATCGTCATCAACTTGTAAAGTTCTGAAACAATTTGATCATCAGTGGCTGATGGAGAAATGACACTCCGGTATGGGACACGAGCATCAACTGCTTGCAGAGCATCAGTTAAATAAGGTATCACTCCCTCTCCATATTCATTGTCAATGTAGATGGGTACTGCTTCTCTCCATCCAAAGGCTTGAACTAATGCACTTATGGCTTTCACCTGAGTTGAGTCGTTTTGGGTAGCTCGGAAGAAGAAGGGACTCCTGATGGAAGTGAGAGAAGGACTTGATGCAGAAAATGATATCACGGGCACCTGAGCTTTTTCTCCAAGTTCAATAACAAAATTGGCTTGCATTGATGTTGTTGGGCCTATGATTGCTTGCACTTCAACATTTTTTATCAGGTCCAGGGCTGTACTTGTAAAAGGATTAAGAAAACAATTACTCGTATAAATCAATTATTTTCAATAATCAGTAAAGATCAATCAGAGAGACTTGATTATGACTTTATTGCACTTTATATTAAATTAGACTTCTTATATATCATTAATATAGTGGTTATGCAGAGAAAAGCAAGGAATGGATTATACTTTGCATTTGGGGTTCTCCTGCCCGTCCTAAACAAAGATAAGACACAGCAACCTAAAAATCAACACACGTCATCTCCTTTCATTGATGTGATGTGGGATATCTGATGCAGCCGAGCTTCTATAGAAATTGAAGTTTCTTAGCATAGAGATCTAACTCAATCAGATGATGTTGATAGACTAATAGATGTTTTAATATACTATTAGAAGATATCTAGATTCAAAAAGAAATATAGTCATATCAAACCAGGTTAGTAGCTTAAAATTATGATAATGAGAGATTTGACAATAAAATTAAGTTTAAATTTTTTTAGGTGATTCTACAGGTAGTTTTTCTACATGAAATTATTTTGTTTTTTATTAGATCATTTAATTTCTCATAATTAGGGTTGGAAATTGCTATTTAGACTAGTTTTGTTATTTTTTCTATGATTTTTTGGATTTATTATTTATTTATTTATTTTGTTTAAATTTTTTTTTATACCTTTAAACTTGAAGTTGTTTCCTAATAGAAATAGGTTTTCGGATCTATTTAAAAATGGGTCATCATATATTCATTTTTCAGGGAATAAAACTGTGAATTAAAGGTTGATATCTTCAATCTTTTTTACCCATTAAAACTTTTATGTTCTTTTGTGTTATTATTGTTCAATATATTTGAGATAAATATTAAAAATTTAAGAGTTTCTTCCTTACAGTTTTGTTGTGTGTTATTTTAAAGATTTTAAGAAATAATAAACCTTGTTTCTTGTTGTATCCTGCATCACTAACCAGTTCAAATTCTAGAATAATATGAATCTAAGTTTTTCTCAATCCCAGCTGCACTAGTTGCTACTGATTTCCCTTCTCGTACTATCAGTTCAAATTCTAGAATAATATGAATCTAAGTTTTTCTCCTTTTCACCCACCAATAATTTTGCTCAAATAATTAAGATTTGGCGTAGCATTTGAGTATGTAGCTACTGATGGCTACAGCACTCCAAAACAGCGCACAACCTCTATTACATCAGCGTTGCTGCTGACAACAATTAGCAAAATAATTTATTAAATGACTTAGTAAATCCTAAATTATTATCCAAGCAAAAGCTAAACAAGTGACTTCTTTGGCACGGAGTATTCAATAGCTAGGTAGCTTTTAGTTGCTGTTTTAAGGAAGAAAAAACAAAGACATAGGGGACAAAAATATGTTTTCATGTTTTGAAAACTCTAAAATTATTATAGAAACATATTTATTTCTGTGTCCGTCTATATCCTTCTAAACACGTATTTGTTCTTTCTATATTTTTATTTTTTTAATCCCAGGACACTAACCAAAATGCAACCTAAAAGAAAGATGTGAGAGACTCATTTAATCTATATGAAATTATTTATCTTTGATTAGCTTCATTTATAAAAGGTAACTGATTCTAAAAAGATATCAGCCCGATAAAATTGGTTTGCATGTGATTTTGTGAGGTGCCTTTACTGGATTTTATGGGGTCAATCCCTCTTCAAACCTTTTTATAAACAAAATATAAATTAATTTGTATGTCGGATCATGAGACCATGATAACTTAATAGAAATAAAATCAAAATAAATTATACAGCCCATTTTTTAATAAACCTAATGTTAAAGGATGAAATTAAAAAAAAATCAATTAAAAAAAAATGACCTAAGTAAACCCAGATAAACTACTAAACCCACGACCTTGATCATGAGACCTGGATAACCCAATATAAATAAAATTAAAATAAATTATAAAGCTCAATCCCCAATCAACCAAGTATTGAAAGATAAAATTAAAAAATATTTGGATTAAAAAAAAGACATAAAAAATACTCGAGTCAACCTAGGTTAACCTGCCAAAATCATTACCCGAGTCATGAGATAAAAATAATCTCATAGAAAGCAAAACAAAACAAATCATGAAATATAATTCAAAATCAACCCAATATTGAAGGATGAAATTGAGAAAAAAATTCAATTAGAAAAAGGGAAAAAAAACTCAAGTCAATCAAGTTAACTCGTCAAACTCGCAGCCTGGGTCATAAGACTGGGATAACCTCATAAAAATTAGATTGAAAAAAATTATAAAACTCAATCTTCAATAAACCTAATATGGAAAGATTAAATTGAAAAATCCATTAAAAAAATGATACAAATAAACAACTCGAGTTAGCCTAAATTAACCCGCCAAACTCATGACTCGAGTCATGAGATATGAATAACCTCATAGAAAACAAACCAAAACAAATCACAAAAATTATTCTCAATTAACCAAATGTTGAAGGATGAAATTAAAAAAAAAATCAATTAGGAAAAGGAGAAAAAAACTCAAGTCAACCGAGTTAACTTGTTAAACTCGTGGCTCGAGTCATGAAACTAGGATAACCTCATAAAAAAGTAAAGTGAAAAAAATAATAAAGCTCAATCCCCAATAACCATAATATTAAATGATAGAATTGAAACTAAAAAATTGATTAAAAAAAGAACACAAAAAACGACTCGAATCAGACTGCGTTAACCCACCAAATCCATGACTCGAGTCATGATGACAGGAATAACCTTATAGAAAGTAAATCATGAAACTTAATTTTCAATCAACCCAATGTTAATGATGAAATTTAAAGAGAGAGAGAGAAACCAATTAGGAAAAGGAGAAAAAAAACTTGAGTTAACTTGTCAAATCCAATATCCAAATTATGAGATTATGATAACTTTATAAAAAGTAAATTAAAAAATATTATGAAATTCAATCCCCAATAAACCTAATATTGAAAGATGGAATTGAAATTGAAAAAAAAAATTAGATTTAAAAAACACTATTATAATAAATAATATTTTGTGAGAAAGAGTACAGTAAAATCTTTTTCTTTTTTAGTTTTTTTTATGTTTTTCACATTTAATAATATAATAATAATTATGAAATGACATAATTAACAAAAAATCAATTAATAAAATGATGTGGACAAATATAATGATATATAATAATTTTATTAGCTTGGTCCATAATCATATATAGTACTGAACTAAGACTTAATTAGATAACAAGCATTAAATCTTTAGGTGTTGGCTGAGGAGGTGATGGATTTACTCTCCACGATATCATTATTTCTTTTTTTTATAATAATCGAGATGTATTATTAAAACAGCTCGATTAAGGTCCACGATATCATTTTAGATTTAATGAGAGATTGTGATATAGAAGTTTCTCATGAATCATCCGTCTAAATTTAACGGGAGGAGGGTTTTAACCTTAGTGCATACATAAAACATAGTTTGAGCAATGATTTATAACTGAAGCAAGCTGACTACGGAATCAAGAAAGAGGAGGGAGTGAGAGGGAACCTGCAGCAGCTGCACCAGCAACATCGTTCTTCGAGTCCCTGGTGATGAGGACCAGCCTGGTTTTGTAATCACCATGAGAGTCATAGAAGTCTGAGAGGGACATATTGATGCAACTCAACCCAATCCTGCCATCCAAATCATTGTCCAAGTCAAGAACCACACCTACATTCACTGGGATTATAGATGTCGAGTTCTTGGCCATTCCCATTTCAAAGAAGAAAATGTTCAAATAAAGAAGGGAAAAGAAAGAGAGAGCAGGCTTTGATGGGTACTTTTTCCTGATCATATTGTTGTCTACTTGTGGTTGAGCTGATTCCAGTTTGTTGGTTTAAGCTTGAAAGAACTCTCTCTTATTTATATAAGGCTGTGGCCTGTAGGGTACTTCAAATATGTGGATCCTTAAAGCCTAGAAGAAGATCTCAGAACAGTGGGTGGAGAGGGCCCAATCATTAATTTAAGCTTTCAAAAACAGGAGAGGTTTACTGAGTTTTGTTGCAAGGAAATTTCATGCTTTGAAATTTCCTTGAAAACTATCCCTCCGAGGGCCCAACCATTAATTTAAGCTTTCAAAAACAGGAGAGGTTTACTGAGTTTTGTTGCAAGGAAATTTCATGCTATGAAATTTCCTTGAAAACTATCCCTCCCCTCATGAATTGTAATGTAAAAGAAGTCCACAACATGGAAGGATGTTGGGATATGGTTAAGTAAATTAGATTTAGAAAAATATCAAATAATTGCTTAACATATACAGTTCCTAAAACATTGGAAGCAAATCACACTTCATAGGAAAAGAGATTGAGAGGACAGCAGGAACAAAAAGTCATTTCCCTTTTCTTATTTTTCTTGTTATACATGTCAAGATGACAAGTATTTATATGACTTTTCCCCCTGGCTTGTCTGCTATTATTGATCAAATATCTTTTTGAAGTGTTGGCTTAAATGATAAATATTTTTGTTTTCAGGATTATTATTTTCAATTCAAATCTAGAAAAAATTGCAAAAATAAAATAAAATATGAATACTTCAATCCGACTGTGAATAATTTATTTAAAACTCGATTGAGAGGGAGAGCTGACAGAGAGTGCCCTAATCATACCTATAACAACAAAACGAAGAAAGAAAGGTATCCGATTCCTTATTCCTTATTGCAGCCAAACAATAGCTTTTATGGGAAAATCTAATTCAATAAATTAATTATTATCCCATTAAGTCTCAATCCTATTATATTATTTTATGCTTAAAAAACACTAATGTGTTGTCTAGCTTGCATTTTCTCCCTTGCATCATCATATTGTCTTGGATCTTTTCGAATTTTTTCTTGCCAAACAAGCATCAAACAGTGGACGCTTGATTTTCTTCAATTCAAGACAAGATTTGTATATGTAAGTCGTCTATTTCACTTACTAAGATAATAAATAGCATCAAACAGTGCACGCTTGATTTTCTTCAATTCAAGACAAGATTTGTATATGTAAGTCGTCTATTTCACTTACTAAGATAATAAATAGCATCAAACAGTGCACGCTTGATTTTCTTCAATTCAAGACAAGATTTGTATATGTAAGTCGTCTATTTCACTTACTAAGATAATAAATAGCATCAAACAGTGCACGCTTGATTTTCTTCAATTCAAGACAAGATTTGTATATGTAAGTCGTCTATTTCACTTACTAAGATAATGAATAGCATCCTTTCGACGAAGCATCCTTTGTCATGTCACAAATTTGTTTTCAACACACTGCGCCATCTCATATCAAGTTTGACGTTTTTATTTAGTGGTTATTTTTTAAAATATTTTTTTATAATTGTATTAAAATAATACTTTTTATTTATTTTTTAAAAAATTATTTTTGACATTAATACATGAAAACAATCTAGAAATACCAAAAAACTAATTTGAAATTAAAAAAATCATTTTTTAAAAAAAACGCTTTGAAATACAAAAACAAATAGGGTTTATACTATCACGTACTTCGTTTGTAGTTTATATATATATATATATTTGAACGCGACTCAAGGGTGGGTACCCGTGATGGCCATTTCAAGAGCCAAACCACTAGAAAGAGCCCACCAACTCGAGGTCCCTAATCAATTACATACTTACATGTGGGTTGGGAAGTTCAAGTGGTGGGATTCAAACTAGGGATGTCATCTCCCCCTAGTTGACTCTTTACCAATTGAGCTACTAGCTCACTTGCAGTTTGTAGTTTAATTGACATCCCTTTCTCTTTTCTATAATGAGAGACTTGGGGTTCAAGTGTGTAAGAAAACAATTAAGAAAAAAAAAAGGTTGGATAATTTGTATTTTCATCTCAACTCAACTCAAGTTATTAGATGAAGTTTTAAAATATTATCATCTAGCTCTTTTCCTTTCTTCCTCCTTATTGTGACCTACACCCATTTACACAAAGAGATTTTCATTTTTAAGCTTTAGTTTAGTTCAAGAAAGGTTGAAGAAGCAAGGAAGTGGTTCCCTCTCATATTATTTTGGATTATGGTTTGTTTATGGAAGGTTTAAAAAAAATTAGGGTTTTGTTATGATTTTGATGATGTGTTATGGGTTAAGAAATTTGTTTCAACTTTGGTGTAAAATATGGACATAATGTTCTGGAGGTTGAGGATTTAAAATTTAATTTTGGTCCTTGATTTATGAAAATTTCTATTAGTCCCTAAACTTTGAAAAATTATAATTTGACCCTTGAAATATATTTTGAAATTATAGGCAGTATTCTTATTAGGTTAATGGTTATGAATCTCATTTTGATAATTGATATGTGGAATTTACAGCTTAGTCCCTCAATTTTGGAAATTTATAGTTTAGTCCATGAACTTCGAAAAATTTGCAATTTGGTAACTGGAATGTAAATTGAGATTCTGGACCGAGTTGAGGATGGATTATAGGTGAAATTTCAGTATGGTTATGTATTTACAATTTGGTCCTCCAATCCTAGCAAAATCATGTTTTGGTCCCTGTTTTTGGAAATTTATCATTTTAGTCCATAAAATTAGGAGACTAAACTTGATTTTCTTTTATGTATTTGAATCTTTTATTTGTGTTGTTTTTTAGTTTATTATGTATTTTTGTTGTAGGTTCTTCTAACGATTTCAATAGAATTTTCAGGTCTTTCATCTTATATTTCTATATTTTTTCAGGTTAGTAGGATAATATTTAATATACATGTAATATAAATAAATTATGTATGTTGATAATATGATGAGTATGGATGATATTCTTGAATATCTATATATATTGATTTATTTTCCAAGTTCTCATTAGTTTCTTGAATATGTATTCACATTAAATTATATTTGATATAATATTCAGTTGCTTTTATAATTATATGAATATCTGTTATGTTTGGATATCAAACTTGTCAGTAACTCCACACTAACAGAGTGTAGTTAGTCTTTGTGCACATCGTATCTGTATTCCTAACTGGTGAGAGAGGCACCAGCCTGTGCACGACTAATTATCCCAAAATGGTCACCTTCAGTGTCATCTAATTATCTTCGGGTGTCATCTTATCTCTAACATGTATTCCACTACCATATGTTAATATGCTTAGTATATATATTTATATCAAGATATATAAGACTTACAAATTATTAATATCTAGGATGTATATTAAATGTTATTTCCTCACTGAGTTGGTTGAACTCACCCCTCATTTTATATTATTTTCAGGTTCTTAGTTTATGTTAGCAGGTTGACCTTGTTGTTTGTTCCTGCTTCGCTTTTGTTTGGCATGTTTTGCTTGTTTTCACGAGGTTTACTTTTAATTTGTCTTAAAGTGCTCCACTATTACACTATTTTATTTAAAGTTTGGGTTTTATATAATGTAACACGTATTATGAACCCTTGTTTTGTTTTTATTTTATGAAGAGATATTTTGAAAGTTTATGAAATGCTGTGTATTTTATATAATTTGTTTTATGATGTGTATTTTCTGAGGTTTGGCGTAGGTGTGGTGTTCTGTTGGCACCACTCTTGCGTTACCAGTCATAGATCTGGATTTGGGTCGTGACAATTAGTTATGCCTAGTAAATTAGAGTGGTTAATTTATGATTAATCCATGAATTTTCCTTTTGCGTTGAAACATTGAAATTACAGTCCCAACTATCGACTATTCTAAGGGAGATTTTAGGAAGAAATATACAATATAAAATATGCCAGTTTTTTTTTTTACTTAAATTGAAATTAAGAACAAAAAAATTGAAAGTGATTGATGCCTAATCTCCAACTGACAATAGAGTTATTTTTCATACACTCAAGTTTTTTGAAGCAAAACAAAAAATAAATGGCTATTAGATGATTGACCTGCGCTACACTGCAGGTCAAGTAAAATTTTTGTTGAACGTAAAAACAAATATTCAAATGTTGCTAATGTTTTTTTCCTAGCAGAAAAAAAATTAAATTGTGTGAGGGTTTACCCGATGTAACCCGATTGACTTTATTAGGCCAAAAACAACCCATACAACTTGTGAAAATAAATTTAGACTAAACAAAATTTTAAGATGATATTTTTTTTTAATATTAAAATAACAACATATTAGATTGACCTTGGACAACCTAGGTTAATGTGTTAAATTCATGACCCGGGTTATGAGACTATGATAACCCTATAAAAAGCAAATCGAAATAAATTATTAAGCCTAATTTCCAATCAACCTAATATTGAAGGATGAAATTGGAAAAAACAATCAATTAAAAAAAGGACCTAAAAAACAACTCGGGTTAACATGTCAAACTTGCAACCCAGGTCATAAGACCGAGATAACCCTATGAAAAGCAAATAAAAAAATTACAAATTTCAATCCCTAACCAACTCAATATTGAAGGATGAGATTAAAAAAATCAATGAAAAAAAGAATATAAAAAACAACCTGAGTCAATCTACCAAACTTATAACCTAGGTCATCAAACTAAGATAACCATATAGAAAAATATTAAAAACAAATGATCTTATTTAACCCAGATTAACCTGTTAAATCTGCGATTTTGATCTTGAACTAAGATAACACCATATAGAGAAATTCAAAACAACTTATAAATCTCAATTCTCAATCGCCCTTATCGGATCTAATGTTGAACGATGAAATTTGTAAAAATCTTAATTAAAAAATTGACATAAAAATAAGTCGAGTTAACCGTTAAGCACTATTATTGAGTCATGAGACCAGGATAACCTAAAGAAAAACAAACCAAAATAAACCATGAAGCCTAATTCCCAATTAAACACAAAATTAATTGATGAAATTGAAAAAAAAAGTCAATTAAAAAAAAAGAAAAAATAAGTTAATTTGGTTAAACCGCCAAACTCATGACCCAATGAGACGGGGACAACCTAATAAAAAGCAAGTCCAATGTTGAAGAACTCATGACTTAGGTAATGAGACCGATATAACCTCTTAGAAAGAAACAAAAAAATGACTTGATTTAATCTGGGTTAAAATCCCAAAACCCATGACCTTGATCTTAAGACCAAGATATTCTCATAAAAGCAAATCAAAATGGATTATAAAGCTCAATTCCCAACTAACTTAATGTTGAATGATAAAATTGAAAAAAAAATTAATTAAATAAAAGACAAAAAACAATCTGAGTTAACTCGGGTTAATCTGTTAAGCATTATTCTCGTGTCATGAGACCAAGATAACCTAGTGAAAAGTAAATAAAACAAATCATGAAATTTAATTATCAATCAAATCAATATTAAAGAATGAAATTAGAAGAAAAAATTAATTATAAAAAAGAAAAAAATCTGAGTCAACCGAGTAAATCCACCAAATCAGGTTAACCCATATGAAATTTTAAAAAATATATATTAATTAAAAAAAACTAAAAAAAAAAAAGCAAAACAAAACACTAATGATTTGTGAGGAGGGGTACACTAAAACCCCTTATTTTTTTAGTTTATAGTTAATTAAAATATGGAATGAGAAAAGCCTTAAACCAGATGATAACAACGACTTGAAGGGGAGAATTTGTAGGAGGTTAAAACACCTGGAAATTGGTGCACAAAAAGGTTCTTATGGATCAAAATCGTCTGATTGGTTGGTGCATTTGACCTGTAGTGGATGACTAATGTGATTGGTTGGGTAATGAACCAGCTCCGTGCTATAATTTCTCACTGCTAGCTAGAACATAGAGAGGAAAAGGTCCATATGCACGTTATTGGGTGGTGACTCAAACTTCACCTTAGTTTACCAGCTCCTTCACCATACAAAAACATGCATTGCAAAATACTCTTGGTTGTTTTTCTTCTTCTTTTTTTAATATCATGGACACATTTTTGGACAGAATCCACTGGTAAATAGTTACTTTCAAGAGCCAAACCATGGGAAAGAGCACGCTAACTCAAGAATCTCAATCTATCACACACTTATATATCGATTGAAAAATACAAGTGGTTCTTTAATGTCAAAAAATATATCCATGCTTTTTAAATGGATATGGAGGCTAAGCTTACCAGACCATGCCTTATGGAAACAGGTAACAACCCATTTTTACTCCCCAACTTTCGAGAATGGAATCCCAAAATTGCATGGTCATATTTCCCCATTTTGGAAAGATGTTTTGTCAATCTAGGATCCAAACAGTGCCATCGGCTTAGTATTGCGTGAAAACATTAAATTCAAGATTGGAGATGGATCCTCCATCCTTTTCTGGTCTGACGTGTGGATAGGATCGAATGCTTTACGTAGCATTTTCCCTAAGCTTTACCAAATTTCTACTTTTCGGAATGGTTTGGTTAATGAGATGGGTCAATGGGTGAATGATCAATGGCGATGGAATTTGGTTTGGCGTAGGAAGCTCTTATCTTATGAAGAGCAACAATATCATCATTTGCTCTCAATGCTGGAGCCAACAGTAATTCGACAAGGAAAAGATGACAAACTTATATGGTCATGCAATTCTGATGGAAGCTTCTCAGTTAAATCGTGTTGCACCCTAATTGACAATACCTCCTCTGCGACTGATAGAGTCTTCGAAGCCAATGTTTGGATTAAAGGGGCCCCTCCAAAAGTTTAGGTGTTTCTTTGGTTGGCAGTACAGGATAAAGTTAGTACAAGAGCTTTTCTCCATCAACTGACTGTTTTGTCTGCCACACAAGCTTCATGTGTCTTTTGCAGCTCAAATTTGGAAACCTCAAAGCATGTTTTTATACATTGTAACTTTTCTAGGAGTGTTTGGATGAAAGTTTTGGATTGGTGGGGTATCCAATGTTTTTTACCGAGAACAATTGACTTGCTGCTTCTGCAGTGGCCCGAAATGGTACATGGCAAATTCCAAAGATCAGCTTGGAGATTAATTTCAAGTAGTACTATTTGGGGTATATGGTTGCTGAGGAACAAAATTGTTTTTGAGAAGGGAACTATAAACTTGTTTGATTGTTTCTCCATCATCCTTCATCGGGTTGCTATTTGGTTGCATTCTCAAGATTCAAACTTCAATTATACAGGAAATGACCTCTTAAGATCTTCTGATGGCATCAAATTATGGTGTAATAAGAAATCTTAGGTAGTCTTCTTGTTGTTTGCTGTAGTAGATCAGTTTTTTTTTTTTTTATATCTCTTTGGCTATTCGCTTTATGACCTTCTCAATATACTCTCGATGATTATAAAAAAAAAATACAAGTGGTAAAATTCAAATCAGCAATATTCTCTTTTTCCTAGTTAACTCTTTACTACTTGACTATTGCTTGCGTAGCTACTAGCTCACTTACCAGTATTGGTTCATTACATTCACCCCACACTGCTCATTAAATTACAGAAAGGAATCAACATTAGATAAGCAAAATATGTATGTATAAGGTTAGTACTTGCATTTTCTCAAGCAAAAACTAGCTTGTTTACAATGTTTAAATAAATGGTATTATAAATGTCATACAATCAAAGTGCTGATATACAAATCAATTGTTTCATGGTTTACTTCAGCAGCTTATAGTCATTTTGATAGTCATTTCCCTTTTCTTATTTTTCTTGTTATTCATGTCAAGATCGATGACATGTATTTAGATGACTTCCCCCCTGGCTAGTCTGAGTGGGCCTGTTTCTGATCAAATATGTTCCATGTCGATCTCTCATTTCGCAATCGGTTAGACTTTTTGAAGTGTTGGCTTAAATGATAAATAGTTTTGTTTTCAGGATTATTATTTTAAATTCAAATCTAAATAAAATTGTAAGAACTTTTTTTTTTTTTTTTATGAATACATCAATCCGACTGTGAATAATTTATTTAAAACTCGATTGAGAGGGAGAGCTGATAGAGAGAACCCTAATAATAATTACAACAACAAAACAAAGAAAGAAAGGTATCTGATTCCTTATTGCAGCTACTTTTCTGGGAAAAATGCTAATTCAATAAATTAATTATCATCCCATGAAGTCTTAATCCTATTATTTATGCTTAAAAACCACTAATGTGTCATCTAATATACATTTTCTCCCTCACATCATCATATTTTTTTGGATCTTTTCGATTTTTTTCTTGGCAAACAATCATCAAACAGTGCTCGCTTGATTTTCTTCGATTCAAGACAAGATTTGTTTACTTTAGTCGTCTATTTCTCTTACTAGTTAAGATAATTTAGAGCATCCTTTCGACGAAGCATCCTATGTTGAATGGCTACTGTGGAGCAATATGTGCTGGAAATGACAATTGTCAGAAGATGGAATTAAATGGGAAGGCACATATATCTATAGGAAGAAGCAAGATAGTTGAAGATAATACTAACAGTAACAACCATTTGTGTTTCTTTTGTTGCAGAAGCAACTTCAAGTACTTGTTGTTTTCCATTCTTTAACTTCGTTGACTTGAACTACTTCGCTGTAGCAGTGGTTGTAGGAGTATAACTCAAGACCAAGACCTAAATCGATGAAATCTCTTATCAATTTTTTTATTCAAAAATCAAAATCAATGAAATTTTTTAATTTTAGAGATTAATATTTATTTTTTTGTTAAAAAGCCAAAATTATCAAAATCTTTTATTTTTAAGGATTAATGTCTAATTGTTTTTGTTAGAAAAACCTAAATCAATGAAATCTCTGTAGTCTTGTGATTCCTGTAGTTCAGATTACCTTGATTACTTCTGTTTTTGTGTGCTGAATTTGTTAAACTCGAAACCATTTGGTTGTTTATCCAGCCTTTAACAGGCTTTATTTTATTTATCCAAAAAAACGTAGCATCCCTTGTTATGTCATAAAATTTGTTTTCAAGACACAGCACCATCTCATATATATCAAGTTCAAATTATACTGCCACCTACTTCTTTTTTGCCATTTGAAATCCCAATCCCAATCATCTATCTTCTACAATAGCTTAAGATATTGAAATACTTCATATCAGCTGACTTTAATCAGTACAGGGTATGCTAACGAGTTTGTACTTTAACTGGCATCCATGTCTCCCTTCTATCATGAGAGAGTTAGGGGTTTTGAGTGTGTAAAAAATCAATCAAGAAAAAACAAGAATATAGAGATAATTTGTATTAGATAACAAGGTCTAATATACTATTTATATTATTTTATAACACCTTGAATGTTAAAATTCAAGCATTAGCTGGCCCTTGATTATTATTATTATTATTTAATCAAGCTAGGGTCAGACTTTGCTTTCATGATATATGGATATCAAGATATTATGACTATTTATTATTTTCATTTCTTCAATCGTAGCTAACAGGAAGATAAATTTCCCATGAGCTTATATTAGTCTATCATTCATTATACATTCAACTCAGTTGTGTGTAGGATGTTTAGAGGACAAACAATTTCTCATGAGCTTTCCAAATAAGTCTACATCTAGAGCAAATCAACCCCTACAAGAGATACATACAAATATATGTGGTCCTATTCAGCTATGCTCATTTGATAAAAATCTATATTTTCTATTTTTTATTAATTATTATAGTAGAAAAATATGGGTATATTTCTTAAATGAAAAGTCTAATGTATTTAATTATTTTAAAAAGTTTAAGACATTATTTGAAAAAGAAAGTGGTTACTCTATAAAATCACTTTGGATGGATAGGGGGGTGAATTTTGTTCTAATGAGTTTATAAAGCTCAAGTTATGAAAAGACTCCTAACAATGCCTAGATCCCTACAACAAAATAGTGTGGTGGAGAGAAAGAATAGAAGAATTCTCAACATGATGAGAAGCATGCTCAAAACTAAGAAGATGCTTAAGAAGTTTTGGGATGAAGCTGTAAATTATGTTTTTAATTGTCAAATAGGTATCCTATGAAAGGCTTGAATGGCATGACTCCACAAAAAGCATAAAATGGAAGAAAGCCACTCAAACATGATGTTTTTGCCAAGACGAGAGATATGCTAGTAGTTATAAAGAAATCAAGTTTAAGGAGGGATGTTGAAAGTAGTTAAGATTAGAGAGATAGTCTTTTGTATAATTGTGATGAATGATTGATAAACCAACCATCCCTTTGTATTTATATTTTTAGGGTTGTATACAATACAATAGTGGAATGTATTACACATAATAGCTATCCCTATAATGTATTTACATATAAACTGGACTCTTTCCTTAATACACCCCGTCAAGCTGAAGGTGGAGATTCCACCCGAAGCTTGGATCTAAAATAAGCAAATGAGACCGGAGGGAGAGGCTTGGTAAGAACATCCGCAAGTTGATCCTTTGAAGAGATGAATCGTACCTGAATTTCTCTCTTAACAACGCAATCATGGACAAAATGATAATCAACTTCAACATGTTTAGTACGAGTGTGGAACACCAGATTGGCAGATAAAAAATTAGCCCCTAAGTTATCACACCATAACATGGTCATGGACGAAGTGGAAATCCGAAGTTCTGCCAATAAAGAACGAATCCACAAAATTTCAGCAGTACCATCAGCCAAGGCTTTGTATTCTGCTTCTGTAGAAGATCTAGCAACAGTGCGTTGTTTCTCGGATTTCCATGAGATAGGTGTAGAACCAAGGTACACAAGATACCCACCTGTTGATTTTCGATTGTCAATACTACCTGCCCAATCAGCATCTGTGAAACCATGAAGAGTCAAGAGAGAGTCTCAAGTAATGTGCAGACCACAGGTTTCTGTAGCCTATAGGTAACGTAGGATACGTTTAACAGCAACCTAGTGATCATCAGTAGAGGCATGCATAAATTGACATACTTTGTTGATTGCATAGCAAATATCAGGTTTAGTGAAAGTAAGATATTATAGTGCTCCAACAATCTGTTGATACCGTGTCGGATCAGAGTGAAGAGTACCAGGCACAATTCCTAGTTTAGAGGAGGTAGATAGAGGAGTATCAACCGGTTTGCAGGAATCCATACCTGCTCATTGGATAATATCGAGTGCATACTTGTGTTGACTTAGTAAGAGACCCATAGCTGTAGGTTTAACTTCAATGCCCAAGAAGAAATGAACAGAGCCCAAATCCTGAAGCTTAAATTCTGTTTGCAGTAAAGTAATCAATCTATGAAGCAAGGCTGAGTTACTCCCTGTCAGTAAAATATCATCCACATACACAAGTAGATAAATCATAGCACCATTAAGAGAGAGAATAAACAGAGAAGTGTCAACCTTGGATGCCTGAAATCCAATGGAAAGGAGGAACTCACTCAACCTGTTGTACCAAGCTCGAGGTGCTTGTTTCAAGCTATACAAAGATTTATGAAGACGACACACATAAGATGATTTAGCAGAATTAGCAAACCCCGTTGGTTGTGCCATGTACACCTCCTTTTAAAGAATGTCATTCAAGAAAGCATTATGAACATCCAACTGGTAAATATTCCAACCATACGACACAGCAATAGTGAGCACAAAATGTATTGTTGTAGGCTTAACCACCGGGCTAAATGTCTCCAAATAATCAATCCCCTCTTGCTGAGTGAAGCCGCGGGCAACCAATCGTGCTTTATATCGGTCAATCCGACCATCGGCATGGCGTTTAATCTTGTACACCCACCTACTACCAATCACATTCATAGACGGATGAGAGGGCACCAATGACCAAGTGTGATTAGAGTGAAGTGCCCGAATTTCCTCTTGCATGGCATTATGCCAAACCAAATACCTGTTGGCATCCTTAAAAGATAGTGGCTCCTATTGAGGTAATGTTGCAACCCGGGAGAAAGTTACAACACTGAAGTTAGCATCCTTGGGTGGACGTGGTCGAAGCACCATAGGATGGGGGTGGGCCGGCTGAGAGAAGTTGTTATCAACACTGGCTGGTATCTATTGAAGCTGGAATTTGGACAAATCAACACGTAGATTAATTCCATGAGAGGAATCAGAGGAAAAACCTGATGAGGAGCTCAATATATGTGCAGGCCGTGGGGTAGAAACAGTTGTAGAATCTGCAGGAGTCACTGCTAGAATAGGGGAACCAGCAGGGGAGCTAGCAGGAGCAAGTTGAACCTGTACTGCATGTGAGGGTGGCGAATCTGAATTTGTACCTATAGCCTGATCATGATAATAACATGCAGATAATGGTAAGGGAGTCAAATGAGATGTAGGTGGTGTGGGGGGTAATGGTGGAAGGGTTGGAGATGGTGGCTTTGGATGATATAAAGTAACCGGTATAGTGGCGGCAGTAGAATTTGTAGGTGGGACTGCAATCTGTTCAGATTTACCTAGAGGAAAAACATGTTCATGAAACCGGACATGACGAGAAAGATAAATATGTTTGGATGACAAGTCAAGACATCGATAACCTAAATGAGAGTTACTATATCCTAGAAAAACACAAGCAGATGAACGAAAATCTAACTTATGAGTATTGTATGGATGGAGGAATGGAAAACAAAGACATCCAAATGTTCGAAGAAAAGGATAATCAAGAGATGATTTTAAAAGACATTCGAAAGGACTCTTATAATTAAGAACCAGAGTTGGCATGCAATTAATCAAGTAAAAAGAACTTTCAAAAGCATAACTCCAATATTTAAAGGGAGCGTGACATTGCCCAAGAAGGGTAAGTCCAGTTTCGACAATATGTATATGACGACGTTCAACCATGCCATTTTGTTCATGGGTGTGCGGGCAAATCACACGGTGATGAATACCAATTGTTTTAAAATACGTATTGAGTTTTCGGTATTCACCACCCCAATCTGTTTGAACAGATTTTATTTTTAAAGCAAATTGACGCTCAACGAGTGCCTGAAATTGATGAAAAATATTAAAAACATCAGACTTAGCAACCATCAGATAAAACCAAATAAACTTTGTATGAGCATCCACAAAAATAACAAAATCCCAAAAACTGTCTGATGACAACATAGGAGAGGGAGGGACCCCAGACATCACTAAAAATTAAATCAAGAGGAGCTAGAGTTTGATGACCCGTAGTTTTTAAAGTCAAACGACACGAATTGCCCAGAGGACATGCAAGACAATTAAAATAAAAAAAATTGACGTACATGACACTTTTTTATTTTTCACCAAGAAATGCAAAATGTGTGGGCTTGGATGCCCAAGTCTACGATGCCAGATATCAACGGAAGTAGAGAGACATGTAGATAAGAAAGCCTGAGGCAATGACATGGCAGACGACTCGGACAAAACATATAGACCATCTCTACTCTAACCGGAAAGAAGCACTTCCTTTGTTATAAGGTCCTTAACATAAAATAGACAGGAATGAAATTCAAAAAAACACGTTATTCTCAAGGCAAAATTTTTGAACAGATAGCAGAGGTTTTTTAATGGCAGGAACATGTAAAATATTGGATAAAGTAAAGGTGCGTTTTGGGGAATGAATTTTAGAATGAGCAATATTGAAAATAACAAGGCCCTTACCATCACCAACATGCAGATGATCATTACCAAAGCAAGGTTCTGAACTCATCATAGTAGCAATATCTAGCGTTACATGATGATTTGCTCCCATATCAGGAAACCATGTGACAGGTGATGTTGTGGGAGCATTATTAAATGCAAGATTGGCATTGGCTTGGAGATGATGATTAGCCAACTGAGGGCACTGTTGGGCAGTATGCCCATATTCATAACACAGCTGACATTTTACACTTTGATTATACCCACCAAAACGATTACCTTGCTGCCCAAATTGTCCTGAGGAGAATCGGTGTCCCTGTTGCCCAAATTGTTGACCTGAAGTATAGCTACTGTTTCCATTATTTCCACGATAAGCATTGTTGTGATTATTGTTATTTCTCCAACCCCCACGAAAACAGCCTCTTTTAGCATTATTGAAGCCAGAGTGATTCTGCACAAAGAAAGCAGTTGGTTGCTGCGTTGGGGTTGGTAACAGAGGTGCTGTTATGGTTGGTTGGAGAGCAGCTTTGTGGAGAAATTCATGTGTAAGTAGACTGCTATGGAGATCAGTGCAGAAGATGGGATCAGCCTTGGTGGACAAGCTGGTGACAAGATCTTTAAATTCACTACGTAACCCCCAAAACACATATAGGTTGAATTCTGCCAAGGAGATTGGTCTGCCAGCCGCAACAAGTTCATCAAACAATGCTTTTGCCTTCTGCAAGTAGGTGCTGGTAGAATCATCATGCTGGCGTAACTCTTAGAAGGAACCGTGAAGTTGCATGATCCTGGAATTTGAAGGAAACGCAAGAGCTATTTCCAGCGTTCTTTAGATATCATGGGAGGTGTTACAATTCACAGCTAAATGCAAAACTTCCACCGAGAGAGAGGATAAGAGGGCACTCATGATTAAGTGATCTTGCTGTTTCCATGTTAAGTATGTAGAATTGACAGAGGATGAAGATACCACGGCAGATTCCAGATGAGAAGGAGGACATGTTGATGTGCCATCAACAAACGAGTATACGCCTTGGCCCAAGAGGAACGACTTCATCTGCAGAAAGTTTGTATTGGAGAGTTTTAAAGACATTACCCGTTGCGTGTTAGGGAGAGATATGATGGCAGGAGTAGGGGACACACCATAGGTGGTTGTCGGCGCCATAATGGAGAAAGAAGATTGGGGTGCAGATGCAGCAGAATAATGAAGTTCTTGATTGTCTATAAGGGAAAGAAGTTTGGCAGATGACGTTCTTGATATATAAGAAGGGAAGAAAGTTGCAGATGACGTTCTTGATATTTGCTGGAAGAAGAGAACCGGATGTAAGGAAGGAGTCTTTAAAGAAGACTGCTGGGAAAGAATGGAAGAAGAGAACCGGATGTAAGGAAAAAGTTTTTAAAGAAGGCTGTTGGATGATTGTTTTGCTCTGATACCAAGTTAAGATTAAAGAGATAGTCTTTTGTATAATTGTGATGAATGATTGATAAACCAACCATCCCTTTGTATTTATACTTTTAGGGTTGTATACAATACAATAGTGGAATGTATTACACATAATAACTATCCCTATAATGTATTTACATATAAACTGGACTCTTTCTTAATAAAAGTAAACCAAATTTTGGTTTTTCTAAAAAATAGAGAAACCAGTCTACCGATTGAATTAAATGAATCAGTTGACCGGTTCAGAAATGATCAACCGGTTGAGTTAGCAGAATTTTTTTCCTTGTCAGTTTAGGTTTTCCTTTTGTTAAATTAATTATATGATTTTCTAAGACTTTTTACTTATAAATAATTTTGTAATCAGAATTTGAGAGATGTAATACAAAAAAGAATAAGAATGTATCTTGGAGAAAACATTTAATGCAAAAACATCCTTTCTCTCAAATTTTTCTTGTTCAGTTTAGTTTTTTTAAGAATATCTTCTACCACACCTAGAGTTGCTCTTGATTTGGGACGACAAGCTGATAGATATTTTGTACTTCCTCTTGATCGGGTTGTTGTGCATTTGGATCTTGATCATCATCATTGTCTGCCGCTGGAAGATCTCCAGGTATAGCTATGTGGATCGGATTCAGCTCACTTCTACTGGATGTTAAGTCCATTTGAATGAAGATTCTGAACAAAACAAGAACTCTGCTCCATGTTGTTGCTCTTAAATCAGAGGGCTGCAAGAGTACTGCTCTGTGCTCGTAAATAAATATGGTTGTGAAGATCATGAGAGCTGAAATTGAAGCAATGCCAGTAATAAGAAATAATCCCCAAAAACTCTTGAGACTAAGGCTATTAGATGAAACTGAGGTGCTGGATTCTTGACAACTGCTTTGTGTGCCAAGCCATGCATCCTCAATTTCCTTCATCTTATCTCCTTCGGTCACATTTAGAACTGCCCTTGATACATCAGCTACAAGAGGTGAACCTTTAGGGAAGACCTGAAACGCAAAAAAGAATGATCCCACATGAGAAATTTTGTGTGCTCATACACGAAGGATATATCAGATAGAGACAAGAAGAGCAGGAGGAAGGAAGAGAAGTGATCTTACAAACCCGAAACCGCCTGTTTTAAATGTAGGCTCAATTATTGTATATTTCGAGCAATACATAGATAGAAAGAATTTCATGTATGGCACTTCATCAAATGCGGCAGCAATACCACCATTTCCACTACCTCTGGAAAAAAGCTCGTCGCATTCTTCTGGAGTATTATAAGCCATAAGCCTGGAGTCATCAAAACCCAAGTTTTTCAGGATTCCCAACACAAAAGAGTTCGGCTGGTATCCCACAAACTCCCCCTTTTTAATGAGCTCATCAACATTAGTAACTGTAGGTTGGAGCTGCTGAACGGTAAGCACGCTACTTAGGCTGGCAGTGTAGCTTTGAGTAAGAATGAGTACAACAAAACACCATATGGTTACAACTATTCTAGCCAAGTTGCTAACCACCCTCTCCCCTGTAACATAAAAAACATAGGTATCATAAACATCAAGTCAATGTATGAGATTCAAGTGCTTTGAGAACTAAAAACTCAAGAGGTGAAGTGAAATTACTATGAGCAAAAACCATGGTTGAGAAAGAAAACCAGAAGCTAGTGCCTATTTGATGCGAAGGAGGCCCTTGAAAATCTTCATTTATTCCGTGTTCAAGAACCCAGACCACAAATCCGATGAAAACAAAGAAACAAAAGCTTGTGACCCAAAGGTCCCAAGTCAAAGGCTTCAAGAAAACCCAAGCATTTTTGTTTCTGCTGTCTTTGATTGGAACGATCATGGAGACGCCACTTTCCGTGTAAGGCAATGTAAAATCGACGTACTTGGACCTGTTGGCTATGATAGTTGTATCTCCGACCACAGCGTCGTAATTCTGTTTACAGTAATGCGTTACCTATAGGAATGGTGCTGATGTGATGAAGCATAATATAGAAACATGAGAGGGGTTTTACCTTTAAATACACTTGATAGACCAGATCATTGTAAGTTCCAGCTGCCTTCCCATCAGGCTTGACAAAGGGGATGTACTCATAAGTTATGGCATAAGGTAATGCGTCAACTGCAGCTTCGAATATAGCTATGCTGTATCCTGTGACTGTTGTCATATTGGAATTGAGATCTGTTGTCTCCTTCACAAATTGACCGAAATTGCTTGAACTCGGTACTCCTATCCGCAACTTCTTCCCATTTGTCGGAATCTCCCAGCCCTTGGGAATAGAAGTTGAATCACCTGCCCATATAACAGGTGCAAGACTGGACTTGGAAGTAGAATAAGTACTAGGGGTATTTTCTATCGAGTTATGGGTTTTTGCGAGTCCCTTTCTCGGCATCCAAAATCCTATCCTCCTTTCTCCATTTCCATTCATATTAACTATTTCGAAAGCCAATGGTTGTAACTGTCCATTAATGAAGAAGAAATCTCCAGTTAGACCTTTAAAACTAGTGTTTGATAATGCTCGGAGGAGGTTTGGACCATTTTGAGAGATTCTCAGATTTTCAAGATCAGTTACTGAAGTGTTAGAAACATTTGCCTCTCGAAAGCCTAAGTTTGTTGTACCAGCTTTCTCAATTGCCATGGCCAATGCTACAGTAGCATCGTAGGCTTGTAGTGCATAAATGTTTAACTCAGCATCAACCATGTCTGCATTATCTTGTTGGAATTTCCTTTTCCACCGTAACCGAAAATTTCCTAGCTCCGTTGTTTTTGGAATATGAGGTTTAATACCCAATACCCCATGCATAGAATCAATGACAGAAGGATCTGGTGAGGTTGAGAGACCTACAGTCGGCCCATCAGTCATGATCCAAACGTAGCCTTTATTCATCATCCCAATCTCTTTAGCTTTGACAAAAATCCGAGCGCCAAGAGAGGCAAACATGTGCACAATGAAAACTCTTGTTTGCATTGTCATCAACTTGTAAAGCTCCTCAGCAATTTGATCATCAGTGGCCGATGGAGAAATGACACTCCGGTAGGGCACATGAGCCTCAACTGCTTGCAAAGCATCAGTTAAATAAGGTATAACTCCCTCTCCATATTCGTTGTCCATGTAGATAGGTACTGCTTCTTTCCATCCAAAGGCTTGAACTAATGCTCCAATGCCATTGACTTGACTTGAGTCATTTTGTGTAGCTCGAAAAAAATAGGGACTCCTGGTGGAAGTAAGAGAATCACTTGATGCAGAAAATGATATGATGGGCACCTGAGCTTTTTCTCCTAGACCAATAACAAAATTAGCTTGCATTGATGTTGTCGGCCCCAAGATTGCTTGCACTTCCACATTCTTTATCAAGTCCAAGGCTGCGATTCACAAAGGTGATCGAGAACGAAAGGATCGACTTAGCATTTTTCTTTAATGATTAAAGATTAATGGAATAGATTTATGCATACTCGTATCAAGAATATGTTGGTAATCCAACCAATAAATCATATCTTTTATATGAAAAAGACTAGAGAAGAAATCAAAATCAAGGTTCTCTACAGAAGTAACTCATCACTAACAAGTAGACAGATTGAGTACCCTACTAACAGTAAATCATAGCAAGCAATCATTAAAATTTCTCTTGTTACTATATTCTTCTTTTTTTATCTCCAGCTGTTAGCTGGATTTATGCGGTTGACTTGTAAAGATTTGCCTCTTTGCATGTGACACCAGGCCGGCGACATATTTTTTGAATTCTAGTTTGACGATAGCTTTAATGTGGTAAACTAGTTTCATCAATAATATCTTGATTATTATAAAACAAAAAAAAATAAAAAGCTCGACTAAGTTAGATAAGCTAAATAACCTGATGATCTAATCAAAAACTCAATCTGGCTCAGGACTAGGAGTACTGGAGTTTTTGGCAAATCTGATGGGAGTCCTAATGGCCTAATTACTCTGTATATGTAAAAAGTAGCTCTCTCTCTAAATTCTTATGTCTCTTTATCATCTGTCTTGGCTTCGAACAGCTTGGTCCATGTAGTAAAAAATTTTCTTCAACTTCAGACATTCCAGTGAAACTCTAACTTTATTTTTTTTTTATTATCTTTTTTATGCATGTAAGTTCATGTGTATTAAAAAGTGCTACCTTTCATTTTCAATTATAAAAAAATAGAAAAACAATTTCTTATGCGTCCAGAGAATACATATATTTGGCAGATGGCATACTCATTATAATACCGAGACTAATCATATATTATGCGTTCATGACCCCTAAGGACTACATTCCCAGCAGAATATAATAACACTGTCAATCATAATAGTGACATTGCCTCTCTTGATAGGTCAACCTGCTGAGTTACTGATTCAAAATTTAGCTTAGACTGAATTTATTTAAACTGGATTTTTTTTTAATCAATATAATATTATTTTATTTAAAAAAAATAAAATGACATTGTTTTTAAAATAAACAATACCTTGACATATGGGTTGACTCGGCCGACTCACTACTCGAAACTTACTTCAAGTCAAACCTTAATTATGCCGAGTCCTTATAACTATGCTACATAATTAAGGCCTGAATTTTTTTATCAAGGCTTTTTTAATAATCAGTCCAAATGAATTATAAGCAATATATGACCGAAAATAGAGCAAACAGATACTAGATACTGAAATTAAGGTCAGAGAGAAGAAATGGAGAGAACCTGCAGCAGCTGCAGCAACAACATCTTTCTTGGAGTCCCTGGTGGTCAAAACCATCCTGGTTTTGTAGTCTCCATGAGTGGCATAGAAGTCTGAGAGGGCCATGTTGATGCAACTCAATGCAATATTTGCTTCCAAATAATCCAAGTCAAGAACCACACCTACATTCACTGGAATAAACGTTGTGTTTTGAGCCATTGCCAATTCTAAGAAGAAAATATGGACAGAAAGGAAAGAAAGGAATGGGAGAACTTGATTTGAAGGTGGGTTTCCCCTCATATTTGTTTCCATTGAGATGCTGGTTAGTACTTCTTGATTTACGGGTTAACTAAGCATTTATAAGATCGTGGGATTTGACATTTTGACATTAAAAACTGAAGAATTTAGAACAGTGTTCATGGAGATCAGTGGCCAGCTGTATTGTTTGAAGTAGTGAAAAAAACAAATTGTGATAATCCAAACAATCACTTCTAAATTATGAGCTCGTTTAGTCAACAGTTGACACTCTTTATTTTATTTCTTTTTATTCTAATTACGATTTTTACCATCTTTGTGTTACATTCCATTCATTGTTTACGAAAGATTACCCCGAAGGAAGCCTGCCCGCAAGAAACCTGGTCTTAAGTGCCCCCACCACAACCGACAAAAGGATGGAACCGATCCCCAAGTCCCAAAGATGGATAAAAGGCTGATCTATTAGGGTCTACATGGAATTTTCTTTCTACAGTTGTATAATGGACTCAATTAGCTCTAATTGATGCTTTTCCTTCTATTTATTTATTTATTTTTAAAAGATTTATCTATTTAAACCTTTGGATAACACAGTTATAAAAAAAATTGTTTGTCAAACCTATAAAAAGAAATGTTTGGTCAAGTGTTTTAATCTCAAAAACACTAAACAATGTTATAACATGTAAAAAAAAAAAAATGTGAGGGTGAAAAGAATGAAGATCGTTTGGTATTTTTCGGTTTCTGTTTCTAGTTTTTTTATTTTTATGTGCAATTTTCTTGTTTTTAAACTCATAAAACTTATTTGGTTGAGCATTTTTAAAAAGAAAGATATACTTATTCTCATTTGGATATTTAAATCAGTGAAAGTAATATTCATGTAAAGTAGTAAATTACGGTACTATCTTTTACTCAGTGCTGACTCGATTCTTGATTGCTCCAGTCTTGAATTAGGATATTTTGAATATAAACTGGTATGATTTTATTAGAAAATAATATAAATCATATCTTGAGATCTTATTTAATAGTTTAAGTTATTGGATTGGGATAGTTTTTTAACATAATATAAGAGCCTTAATGATCAAGCGGTAACAAGTTCAAATCTCACTATCTTTATTTATATAATAAAAAATAAGTACAAGATAGTATGAGTTTGTGCAAGTTTTAAGGTCAAAGGATTTTCACTTTAAAGGGGTATGTTAAAAAATAATATAAATCATATATTTAAACCTCACCTAATATTTTAAGTTATTAAATTGAAATGATTCCTTAACAGAATCCAAGCATTCTAGTCTTATTCTTAGATGAATTGCACCCAACATCATCTCGATTCCTAGTTGCCTTTTTTTTAATTCAAACTGATCCTAGTGTAGCCAATAATGTTCACACCTAGTCTCAGCCCCGACCTGCATCGCCTGAGGCTGATTCGGGCCTGACCTTGCCAACACTTGATACCTGGTCTAGGACCACTTGCGCTCGGGATCGATCCTAACTCAACCATTAGGGCATCAAAGACCCATTGTGGCTCGACCCTACACGGCCGTTAGGGCGTCTTGGACCTAGTTTTGGCTCAATCCAACCCCCGAGGTATCCAGTATTGACCTAAGCCTCAAGGGCGCTCTGGATTCAATCTTTAACCAACCCGAGTGCTCCAAATTTGGTTTTAGCCTAATCACGACCAAAGTCCTAAATCGTAGGTTGAACAAGTTTTAATTTTAAAAAAAATAGTTTGAAAACTTTTTGTCATTTTTTATGTATCAAAAATAAAAAAATGAATACATTACCAAACAACTACTAAAATTTTGAGGCTGATAAAGCTACAATTTAAGTGACAGCAGTATCTTTATTTCCTCGAGAGATCTGTAGTTCACCTTTGTAACCAACAAAGTTTTAAGATTTTATTTTTTCAAAAATAATTGTAAGATACCATCGTTCTCGTTGCACCCTGAAAATAAAAGGAGAGGTACTTCTCTATAACCCAAGAAGTATACACGGTTGGTTTCTGCATTAAATTTAAATATCTAATTGAAATCTTTTTATAGGGTTATAACTTGAGTCCCAAGTTAAGCAATGCAGTGCAGTGTAAATTTAATTAGTCAAGGTTGACTATTATGAAAGAGTGCATATGTTGTTGCCTACAATGCAAGTCAAGGTTTGTGTATGTTGGTCATCCATTGAATAACCTCAGAAGACCGTGGCAAAGAAGAATGAAATTCAAAGATGATCGCTGTAAATCTATGCATCTCTAATAATTCTAGTCCGCAAATGACAGCATGACACCATATCTCTCTTTCCAGGAAACATCCTGCATGTCCTGTTGTTGTAGACAAAAAAAAAATACAAAGTCAACGCCCAATATTAAGGTTGCGGCGTCTCATTCTTGGTCCAATACTTGCAATATCAACATAAGATTCAGATTCGGTCTCGATGCGTGAAAGTTGAGGTGTAAGGATATTCCTTACTGTAGATACCAAAATAAAAGGGTGATCATGTGAAGATAATTGACAAGGGGTTTGGTTTACCCAATGCCGGGTTCAGTTCTCATCTATTTCTGCAGCCACGTGCACTGACTAATTAATCTGAGTTCCTGCATTAAGATTTTCACTGTTCTTGGGGAGGGAGTATTGATCCTTTCATTTTGGTTAGAGTGTCAGATTTTATCTCATTCAGCATATAGCTATAAGCTGGAAATGATCGGCTTTGAATGGTTAGCCCATCTGCATACGTTGATCGACAGTAGGAGAGAAAAACAACTGGAAAACATTACCACAAAGACCAGGTTCATCTAGTACAGAAATATCTGAATGGTTTGTAAAATGAACCCTGTAATGGATGACTAATGTAACTGGTTTGGTTATGAACAGGTCCATGGGATAAGTTCTCACTACTGGGAATTTGTAATTGTACATGTTCACTATCATATATATGTTATGACTTGATGATGCAGTTGGTTCTTATCGGTTGTCATAACTGTTGGGTTGTTGCCATTGCATGTGCAGCAAATGGTTGGCACCAACCATTGACTATTGGCAGCCACCATTGTTGAATGAGCTGGAGTTTGGCAGCCACCAATGTTGACAACAAAGCAAGAACAGCTGCCATGAAATGCCTATAAATAGAGGCATTATGAGAGAGCAAAGTGAGAGAGTTAAGAGGAGAGAGTGTGTAAAGCCAAAGATGTGAGAAATGTAGGAGAGAGTGGGCTGCCAAGGCAGCCAGCAATAGCTGCCATTGCAGCACTGAAAAGAGAGAAATAGAGTGAGGTTGAGAGTTGCCAAAGAGGGGATGATTCCTCCTCCTCTATTGTTGTAAATCTTGTTCTCTCCCTATATAATGCAATGGCTTCTCCCGTGGATGTAGGCAGTTTGCCGAACCACGTTAAATATTGTGTCAGTGTGCTTTACCTCCTATGAGCAAATATCAGAACATCACCGGTCGGAATTCCCTACAATTGGTATCAGAGCATATGGTTTGAAGTGGTGTTTGATTTTTGCTCAAAAATGAAAGTTGTCAAAATTGTGTTTTGACCATACCACCGTGTAGAGGAGGACGAGACGAAGCCACTGGTGAAAACGGTGTCAAAATCGGACGTCGGACATGGCTGCACTCTCCATCACTCTCCGGCAAGGCGTCTGCCCACGCGTCTTCTTCGCCCGGATGGGCTGACCCGACCTGAATACCAGTTGACCCGACCCACATGGCTGACCCGGATATTAATGACGTCAGCATGACATAATTGTGATGTCAGCATGCACAGTAGGCATGCCAGGGATGACATCAGCCTGATGTAAGTGTGATGTCAGCATGCACAGTAGGCATGCCATGTCAGCAGCCACATCATCGACCAGTCAGCAGACACGTCAGCAAAGTGGGACCCACCTTCACACATCATCGTCCGCGAGCCGAGCCAAGTCGAGCCGAGTTGAGCCGAGCCGTTTTGAAGCCGAGCCGAGCCGCGAGCCGAGGTATAAGATTCTGTGCAGCAGAGTCTATGTGCAACCGGATCTGAGATTGAATCTGGGCCGTTCATCAGGCCAGAATTGTTTTGATCAAATCTTAGCCGTCTGAAATGCGATTTGGACGATTTCAGACTTGTTTCCAGCTAATTTGATCGTTCCGGATGCAATGGTATGGTCCGATCATTGAGATTTGAGACCGAAAGTGGTGGTGGTGAATTAACAAAAGAGATTGCCCGATGAGGAGGCATGTAAAGGTCATCATGGTGGTCGATAGAGATGAAGAAGAACATGTCACACATGTTTACCCAATTACATGTGCTGAACTGCTAAGTGGAGAGAATTTTAATTGCCTTGAAGGAAGGCAAAATTGGGACACTCTAGACACTCAATCAAGTGGACAATTTGAGGTGGAGAGTGGAAATTTGATGAAGACCAATCTTGACGAATCTAAGAACTGGTAGTCTCGCCAGATGTTGAGAAATCAGGTATAAAACCGGGATACCCCAGATCACTTGTAAAGGAAAGCCGCAACAAAGCTAGCAAATGGTTGTATATACGAAAAGGCAGTACGGTGGATAGATACGTTCTAAGAAGTTCTGTCTAGGAGATTGGGTTTTAAGCGGGACCAGTGTGACCCCTCCAAATCTTTCCTGGGAACTTGCTTAGTTGAAGGATCATCCACACAGTACTATTTTTGTATATGTAACAGTTTGTAATGAAACTGTTGAAGACTAGCAAGATGACGGCACAAAAGAACAGTTGGGTTCCGTATGTTTAAGGATCTGATAGAGTGGTGATTTCTCCAAAGAAGTTAGATTCGGTGACTGTAATTTCTCGAAGGGAGAATTAATGAAGACCCTGATAATGGAAGAGAAATACAGCAAGGGGATAAAGATTGGCACCCTATTTTGACTTGGATAAATGTTGTGACAGGATGAGCTGCTGTCAAACATAAAAGCAAAGAATAGGGAGAAATCTGGAGAACCGAAATTGCACGAGAGCACACAGAGATTGTGCAGGAGTACCCGAAGGATCCAACGAGGTACTGTAATGAGACAACAGATGCAAGGAGAAGAAGAGTTCCCAGATGAAGCTCAGAGCAGAGACTGTGTGAAAAGTTGTACAACAGGAAGTCTCTTGTGCTCTTGATAAAGGCAACAAGCGAGGACCTTTCCAATGCATGCAAGGATGGAAAGATGAGCTATTGCAGAAGCACCTAATTAAAGGGGTGCGACCGCCGATGAAAGGCGAAGACACCAAAGAGAGTTGGTGTGGGTGGAGCTATCAAGCAGAAAGGCATAGAAGCTCCAAACATAGAAAATGAGATGGAGGATTGCGAAGAGTGCACCACAACTCTCTCTTTCTATGTGATCAGTGGCAGTGATCTCTCCCAAGTCCACATGGTGGTAGAGAATCTTGGAGCCACTGGAGACATCCCCGATGAAGGAGGATGTGACCGCTTCATGACGGACGGAGACACCTCAGGCAGAAGGTGTGTGGGCCATGAAACGAGCCCAAATACAGACCGCCACATGACGATGAGCGGAGACACCTCAAATAGAAGGTGTGTGGGCCATAAAACGAGCCCAAGTACAAACCGCCACATGACGATGAGCGGAGACACCTCAAGCAGAAGGTGTGTGGGCCATGAAACGAGCCCAAATACAGACCGCCACATGACGACGAGCGGAGACATCTCAGATGGAAGGTGTGAGGACCATGACATGAGTCCAAGTTCAGACCGTCTCATGACGACAGGCGGAGACACCTCAGGAGAAGGTGTGAGGACCATGATATGAGTCCAAGTTCAGACCGTCTCATGACGACAGGCGGAGACACCTCGGGAGAAGGTGTGAGGACCATGATATGAGTCCAAGTTCAGACCGTCTCATGACGACAGGCGGAGACACCTCAGATGGAAGGTGTGAGGACCATGATATGAGTCCAAGTTCAGACCGTCTCATGACGACAGGCAGAGACACCTCAGGAGAAGGTGTGAGGGCCATGATAGGAGCCCAATTTCAGAACGCCCTAAAGCCAATGTGATGGCTGGATATAAGTGGACAAGTGTATAGCCAATGAAATGGCTATGATGAGTATGAAGACAAATACAGGATTGACTTTCATGGATATTGCCCCCATGCTAAAGATCAATGAGCTAGAAGACATTTGCCTTGGACAATAAGTGGATGACTTGTGGAACATTAAGTCGCGACTGCTATGAAGGAGCAGAGGGCATGCGCAGGTTCCAGGAACAAGTTGACTCTTGTCAAGGTGGTGAGCTCAGTAATGACATTGTAATACTCAGAGTATGAAGATAGAGATGGATCAACCTTTAATGGGCTGTCCCCATGGTTAAAAGGGAGAGCCACCTGGACTCTTGAGACTAAGAGCGGGAGACTCACGGAGAAGTAAGGCGTGGTTCCTAGGGAGGAACAAAGGGCAGACGCAACTCCGGGATGAGTAGACTCTTGGAAGAGTGGTGAGCTCGTGATCACATTAAAATACTCAATGACTGTCGCACTTGGAAATATCCATTTGAGGGGGTGTTGTAAGCCTTGGTGTAAGGCTTGATAAATCATTCCGGGCCAAGCATGGTTGATATGCTTGAAGGGGGATGTTGTTCCAGAGACAAGCGTTAAACACTCTTCAGATGAGATATGACAAACCATCTGGTTGAAGTGATCCTTTGGAGTGAGCAAAGGGGTGCATGGATGACTCTGGTGATTGAAAGGTTTGGCAAGTACCTGGAAACTTGGCCAAAGACGCTCTCGGAATGGTAAGCTTGGAAGAGCTGCAGAATGCAAGCATGTGCTGAAAAAGCAAGAGGACAATTGCCCACATCAATGGCAAAGGGGGTGATTGTTGGGTTGTTGCCATTGCATGTGCAGCAAATGGTTGGCACCAACCATTGACTATTGGCAGCCACCATTGTTGAATGAGTCGGAGTTTGGCAGCCACCAATGTTGACAACAAAGCAAGAACAGCTGCCATGAAATGCCTATAAATAGAGGCATTATGAGAGAGCAAAGTGAGAGAGTTAAGAGGAGAGAGTGTGTAGAGCCAAAGATGTGAGAAATGTAGGAGAGAGTGGGCTGCCAAGGCAGCCAGCAAGAGCTTACCATTGCAAAGACCGAAAAGAGAGAAATAGAGTGAGGTTGAGAGTTGCCAAAGAGGGGATGATTCCTCCTCCTCTATTGTTGTAAATCTTGTTCTCTCCCTATATAATGCAATGGCTTCTCCCGTGGATGTAGGCGGTTGCTCGAACCACGTTAAATATTGTGTCAGTGTGCTTTACCTCCTATGAGCAAATATCAGAACATCACCGGTCGGAATTCCCTACAATAACTTGTATAATTGAATAGCCTTGCAAGGATTTTTTTGGACCAATAGGATGGAGCTCGAGAAAAGAAAAGGCATGGGTTGCGAGAAGTGATTGGCTTGATGAAAAGGTACATGAATTTCGATCCGACCACCATTTGATTGTGTTTAAATTTGACACTAACCACCATCCAAAAAAAACTTCAAATTAGGCTTAAAAGGTGATGTTTGGGATTTGTTTATTCAAATTTTCTATTTTTTTATTGTTTTTTTTATTTTCAGATTTTTTAATTGGTTAGAGTTAGTTTTTTAAATTATGTAAGGAATTATAAACCTCTAAAAAAAAGACTACTTGAAGAAAATATATTGAGTAATAAAACTTCAAATCAAGTACTTGCATCATAAAGTGCTTGCAACTTTCAATTCAAGTACTATAAATCAAAAGGTGAAAGAAATTACTATGTGCAAAAACCATGGTTGAGAAAGCAAACCAAAAGCTAGTGCCTGCTTGATGTGAAGGAGGGCCTCGAAAATCTTCATTTATTCTGTGTTCAATAACCCAGACCACAAATCCAATGAAAACAAAGAAACAAAATGTCGTCGCCCATAGGTCCCAAGTCAAGGACTTCAAGAAAACCCAAGCATTTTTGTTTCTGTTGTCTTTGATTGGAACGATCATTGAGACACCACTTTCCGTGTAAGGCAACGTAAAATCGACATGCTTAGACCTGTTTGCAATAATAGTTGTATCTCCGACCACGCCATCATACTTCTGTTACGGTGTAAGGTATGATGCATTATGTACAGGTATGAGGCTAATATGGTGGTGCATAACATAGTGTTACGGTGTATGGAAAAAAGATGAGAGAAGATCAGTTTTACCTTTAAGTTCACTTGATAGACAAGATCATTAATGTAAGTCCCAGCAGACTTGCCGTCAGGCTTAGCAAAGGGGATGTACTGATAAGTCATGGCATAATTAAGGTAATGCTTCAACTACAGCATCAAAAATATCTACGCAGTATCCCGTGACTGTTGTCATATTGCAACTGATATCTCTCGTCACCTTCACAAATTGATCGAAACCATTTACAGGCACTCCAATTTGCAACTTCTTCCAATTTGTAGGAATCTCCCAGCCCTTGGGAGTAGAAGTTAAATCCCCTGCCCATATAGCAGGCGCAAGACTGGACTTGGAAGTAGAATATGTTCTAGTGGTATTTGTTGTCGAGTTAAGGGTTTATGTGATTCCTTTTCTCGGCGTCCAAAATCCAACCCTCCTTGCTTCATTTTCATTCATATTAACTATTTGGAAAGCCAATGATTGTAGCTGCCCATTAATGAACAGGAAATCTCCTGTCAGACCTATAAAACTAGTGTTTGAAAATGCTCGGACAAGGTTTGGACCATTTTGAGAGACCCGAAGATTTTCAAGATCAGTTGCTGAAGTATTAGAAACATTTGCCATTTGAAAGCCTAAGTTTGCAGTACTAGTTTTCTCTATTGCCATGGCCAATGCTATAGTAGCATCGTAGGCTTGTAGTCGATAAATGTTTATCAACAATGTCTGAATTATCTTGTTGGAAGTTCCTTTTCCACCGAAACTGAAAATTTTCTAGCTCCTTTGTTTTTGGAACATAAGGTTTGACACCCAACACTCCTTGCATGCATCGATGACAGAAGGATCTGGTGAACTTGGGAGAGATGCAGTCAGCCAAATCATTCGCGATCCACACATAGCCTAACCTAATATTTTACTCTTTTTATTTTTATTTTATCTTATTTTATTTTTTATAAAAATATTAAAAATAAAATAAATAATGATGAAAAAATAAAATAAGTATATGAAAAATAAAATAAATGAAGAATAAATTGAAATTTAGGTTAAGACAACATAAATTGCAAGTTTTGGGGACTTAATTAAACTTTGGATTAGTTTAATTAATCAAATCAAGAACTTAATTGAAGAATTGATAAGTTTGGGGACTTAATTGAACTTGAAATTAGTTTAATTAATGAAATTAGGGGCTTAATTGAAGAAATACCAAAGTTTAGAGCCAATTAAGGACTGAATTGAATGATTCAGAGCACACAAGGACATTCTTGTAAATGGCGCTAAAATCCAGGGGTCCAATTAAAATTTATCCAGGGGCTTGATTACAACATTGCAAAACGCCAATGACCAAATGGAAAATAGCCATTTGAATTGGGAAAACGGAGCCGTTTCAGGAAAAAAAAAAAAAAAAAACTATTCATTGCCTTCTTCTTCAGAGACGGCTTCAGCAGTAGAGCCGTTTCAGCAGTAAAGTCACTAAAACTGTTTCAGTCATGGGGCACGTCTCACGGCTACTATCCCTCGCCCCCATGATGCATGCCGTTACCAAGCTTCGACCGCATGGCATTCTCTGGCCTTATAAAAGCCAGAAAGGCCACTAACCAGAGGGGAAAAAACACGAAAAACGGTGGAGAGGGACAGACAGACGAAAAAAACAGAGAGGCTGAAAAAAAAAACAGAGGGAACCGGGGCTTTTTCCTAGAGAGAAGAACGAACAAATAACAGGGAACAAACACAAGGGGGCTTACACAGAAGAAGAACAGAACGGAGAGGGGGGAACAAAAACAAAAAGCAGGGGAACAGGAGAAAGAGAAACCCAGGAGCAAAGGAACAGAAGAACGAGAAACCCGACAACAAAGGAAGGAACACAGAGAACCAGTATCCATCGCTTTTGTCCCTTGATCTCCAGAACCAGAGGCAACAAAATAAAAAAAAAAAAAAAAACAGAAGCAAAGGAAGAAACCCAGAGAGAGAGACAAAAAGAAAACGCAAGCAGAAAACACAGAAACCAAAACCAGAATTGCCATCATCTTCATCCTTTCAGAACCAGGTGCGTTCGTTTGCATTCTCATAAATCTGCAAATGAGAATTGACACTGTGCGAAGGTAATTTATAGGTCTGACAGGAGATATCCACTGTTCTCAGAGAACGATTGTTTCAGTTTTTGTCAGAGTGCCAAATTCTGTCTTTGGCATGTAGTTACAGGCTGAAAATTATCGACCATGAATGGTAAGGCCTTCTGCTTAAGTTGATAGTTGGGAATGAGAAACATCTTTCAAGAGGAATGGATGCAAAAGAAAGATCAAGTTATAATGCTAATGGCAGACTATTCTAGTTCAAGCAAAGGTAAGATTGTTTGATCTAAATATAAAATATAGAGTGAGATGAAACTAGATATCTGTGATGTTTTGAAAATAAATGAGTAGGTAAAAGGCAATAAAGCCCTTGGAGGCTTAAAAGTTGGTATAATTAAATGAAGGGTATTGTAGTAATTGTATAAAGAGATGATAAGTATAAATAAAAAGGAAAAAAGAAAAGAAAAGATCTGAATACTTGAGAGAGCAAACCGTGAGAGAGAAGGGAGAAAGAAGAAGAAAAGAAAAGAGGGGAAAACAAGAGAAAAAGGAAAGGAGTTGGAGGAAATAAATTTAAAGGTAAGATTATGTACAAATGTGTGTACTTTAAGCCTTAATTTTTGTTTTGATAAATTTTAGGGTTTTGAATATTGTGTTTTGAGTTTGATTGATGAATTAATTGGAAGGTTATGGGTTGATTGTTGTGGGTAATTGGTTAATTAGTTGATTGTGAGAGATTGGAGGTAAAGATGATGATTTTGAGTTATGATTTTATTTGAATGGTGAAATTGTGTTAGAAATCAGAAGATGAAAGTAGGTAATCTGTGAAATTCTGGGTTTGAGGTTGAAGATGATGAAAATTCAATTTGGTCCCTTAATTTGTGAAATTACAGTTTAGTCCCTAAACTTTGGAAAAATTATAATTTGACCCCTAATTGTATTTTGGGATTCTGGACAGTGTTATTATGAGGTTAAGGATGATGAATCCGAGTTTGATAATTGATTTGGAATATTTTCAGTTTGGTCCCTCAATTTTGGGAATTTACATTTTAGTCCCTGAACTTTATGAAAATTACAGTTCGGTCCCTGGTTCGTTCTAGACAGAATTAAGGATGGTTTATGGGTGAAAAATTCAGTATAGTTATGTATTTTCCAGATTGGTCCAATTTTGGTAAAATTACGTTTTGGTCCCTGTTTTGGAAAATTATCATTTTAGTCCATAAAATTAGGAGACTAAACCTGGTTTTATTTTATGCATTGGGATCTCTTGTTTGAGTTGCTTTTGAGTATATTTTCATATTGTTGTAGGTTCTCCTAACGATCCTCAATAGGATTTTCGGGTCTTTGGTCTGACATTCCTTTAGTTCTATATTTTCCGGGTGAGTGGAATAATCTTTAATATGCATATATGATAAGTAAATATGTATGTTGATTATACAATGAGTACAACTCGTTAATTCCTTGAATAATTATATATGTTGCTTATTTTCCGAGTACTCATTTATTCTTGAATTTGCACTCGCAATCTGTCAAAGTAAATCCTATTTGATATAATATACGTTTCTTGATGATTATGTGAATATCTATTATGCCTTGATATGGGACTTGTCAGTAACTCCATGTTAACGGAGAGTAGTTAGCCTGTGTGCACATAGTATTCTGTATGTATACCTAGCTGGTGAGAGAGGCATCAGCCTGTGGCGTCGATCATCCCACGGTGGTCATCTTCGGTGTCATCCGTCCGGTCACCTTCGGGTGTCATCTGGTCACCTTCGGGTGTCATCTGGTCACCTTCGGGTGTTATCTGATCTCTGACATATAATCCACTACATTATGATGATACGTTTAGTATGTATATGATATGTATATGATAATATGATATGTTTAGTATGTATATGTATATGTATATCAAGATAAATGATCTTGCGAACTATTAATATCAAGAATATCTAAAATGTATATTAATTATTATTCCCTCACTGAGTTGGTTGAACTCACCACTCATTCTTAATATTATTTCAGGTTCTTAGTTTCTGCTAGCAGGTGAACTTTGTTGAGTGTTCCTGCTTCTTCAGTTTTGAGTCGGTATGCCTTGCTTATCTTTCAAGGCTGTTTGATTCGATGTCTTAGGCGCTCCACTATTACTTTGTTTTAATTAAGTTTGGATTTTGACAATGTAATGAGTATTATGGATTATTGTCTTTGTTTTAATTACTGATGAAGAGTTTTAAACTATCTTTTGGTTTCATCAGTTTTAAATAATATAATATTTCTGAAGATTATGAAATGCTGCGTATTTTTGAATAAATTATGATTTTGATATGTTTGTTTTGAGGCTTAGCGCGGACGGGGTGTCCTTCCGGCACCGCCCCTGCGTTGCTGGTCATGGACCCGGGATTCGGGTCGTGACAATATCATTCTAATTACATGGGATTCGCTATGTCATCGAATCCATTTGTTCTGAAAGCCATCTGCATTGCACCGATGTTCAAACTCAAATCATCAGCACTCTAGTATGTACCCTAAGTACAATTACTTTTCAATGCTGCAAGCACTATACCTACTCGTGTCACAAGTTTTAAGCAATCAATTTTGTAATCTACAGGCTATGTCAAAAGCTGCTCGCCTCTCTTCAGATGGGTTGTTAAGCTGATCGATATCTATTACGAACTCTTGAGATTCTTGCCTATTGGGAGTTGAATCATACTCTGAAGAGGGTGGATCTCCAGGAAATTCTGTGTGGACTGAATTGGCTAATGGACTTGGCTCGCCCACATAAGGCAGATTAATACCACTTCTGTCATTCACTTCATTTTTTCTGAATGCATGAGCTGTTAGGTCCCTTTCATTGAAAATTATGAACAAATTTTGTATTCTGCGCCACATTGAAGCTCTGGGATCATCAGGACTCAAGACTCTCCTTTCCTGGTAAACAAACTTGACTATGAAGATTAAGAGAGCTGAAAGTGAAGCTATTCCAGCAATTAAAAATAATCCCCCCGAAACTCTTGAGGCTAAGGCTATTTGATGAAATTAAGGTGCTGGAATCTGGACAACTGCTTTGTTTTCCAAACCATGCATCCGCGATTTGCTTCATTTTATCTTCTTCAGTCACATTTAGAATTGCCCTTGATACATCAGGTACTAGAGGAGAACCTTTAGGGAAGACCTGAAAGTATATGGACATATGAAACTGTGCACTTACATGAGCCACTAAGAAAAATGGAGATAGAGAAGTGAACTTACAAAGGCAAAACCAGCCATTTTAAATGTGGGATCAATCATGGTATATTTGGAGCAATACTTCGACAGAAAGAGCTTCATATATGGTGCTTCATCAAAAGCAGCTGCAATACCACCATTTCCACTTCCTTTGGAGAAAAGTTCATCACATTTTTCAGCTGAATTATACATCACGAGCTTTGACTTGTCAAAACCCAACTCTAACAAGATTCCGGGAACAAAAGAACCTTCCTGGTAGCCAACATACTCCCCCTTCTTAATGAGCTCATTTACATCAGTAACTTTAGGCTGTAGCCGCTGGACTGTGAGTAGGCTTGTTAAACTGGCAGTATAACTTTGTGTTAAGATCAGCACAACGAAACACCATATGATAAGCACTACTCTAGACAGGTTGTTAACCACTCTCTCCCCTGCAAGTATAGTTCAAAAGGGGCATCAGTGAAGTATAAAGATGAAATCAGCTAGGTGTTCGAGATATCAGTAACGTATATGTTAAGAGTAGGAGACAATAAATTTAAAAGAGGAGAGGAAATTACGTTGAGCGAAAATCATGGTTGAGAAGGAAAACCAAAAGCTAGTGCCAATGTGATGTGAAGGAGGGCCTCGAAAATCTTCATTTATTCTGTGTTCAAGAACCCAGACCACAAATCCAATGAAAATGAAAAAACAAAAACTTGTGACCCAAAGGTCCCATGTCAAAGGCCTCAAGAAAACCCATGCATTTTTGTTATTGTTTTCTATGATAGGAACGATCATGGAGACACCACTTTCCGTGTAAGGCAAGGTAAAATCAACATACAAGGACCTGTTGAAGACGATGGTTGTATCTCCCACCACAGCATCATATTTCTGTTGGTAGTAGCCATGAAATTAGATATTCACCAATTTCTGCCTAAGCAAGATTCAGATTTTATGTTGAATGATTGCAGTGTAATTAGACAAGGTGATGAAGAACGTTTACCTGCAAGTACACTTGATAGACCAGACTATCATAATTTCCAGCAGTTCCTCCATCAGGATTTGCAAAGGGGATGTACTCATAAGGCAGAGCGTAAGGCAATGATCCCACTACAGCTTCAAAAACATCTATGCTGTATCCCTTGACTGTTGTCGTGTTAGAGATGGGATCTCTTGTCACTGACACAAACTGACTGAAGCCATCCTTTACTGGCACTCCAATTTTCAACTTCTTCCCGTTTGATGGAATCTCCCAACCCTTGGGAGCAGCAGTGTTATCACCAGGCCATATTACAGTTGAAATATCAGACACAGAAGACGAATTCATACTTTTAGTTGTTGTTGAATTCAATGTTTGCACAAGTCTTTTCGTTGGTGTCCAGAATCCAACCGTTCTTCCTCCATTGCCATTCACATTAACTATCCGGAAGGCTGGTGCTTGTAACTTCCCATCAACAAAAAGGTAATCTCCCGAAAGGCCTTTGAAGCTAGTGTTTGATAAAGCTTGAAGAAGGTTTGGACCATTTAAAGAGACTCCAATAGTGGCAAGATCTGTTGATGAATTGCTAGAAACATTTACCTTTTGGAAGCCAAAATTTTCCATTTTCTCAACTGCAAAGGCCAATGCCGTTGCAGCATCATAGGCCCATAGTCCATATATGTTCAACTCAGCATCAATGATGTCAGGATTATCTTGTTGGAATTTCCTTTTCCACCGAACTCGAAAATCTTTGAGCTCTTTTGTCCTTGGAACATGAGGTTTAATACCCAGTACCCCTTGCATTGTATCGGTGACAGAGGAATTAGGTGTACTCAATAAATCAGCAGTCAGACCATCAGTCATGATCCAAACATATCCTTCACTCATCATTCCAATCTCTTTCGCTTTGGCAAAAAGCCGAGTGCCAAGAGATTGATACATGTGCACAATGAAAACTCTAGTCTGCATTGTCATCAACTTGTAAAGCTCCTTGACAATATGATCGTCAGTGGCTGATGGAGAAATGACACTCTGATAAGGGACACGAGCATCAACTGCTTGCAAGGCCTCAGTCAAATAAGGAATGATTCCCTCTCCATACTCGTTGTCAATGTAGATGGGCACTGCTGCTCTCCATCCAAAGGCTTGAACTAATGCAGTTATGGCATTCACTTGAGTCGAGTCATTTTGTGTAGCTCGGAAAAAATATGGACTCCTGATTGAAGTAAGAGATGGACTTGATGCCGAAAATGATATGATGGGCACCTGAGCTTTTTCTCCAAGTTCAATAACAAATTTGGCTTGCATTGATGAAGTTGGCCCTATGATTGCTTGCACTTCCACATTTTTTATCAAATCCAGGGCTGTGTTTTAAAAGGGGATAAGAAAGAACAATTATAATTGATATCTTGCTATCATAATCAATAAAGACTGATGGAAAATTCTAGTGAAAGCATGCTAGTGCTTTATATAAGATAAGAATTTTGATGTCAAGAATATAGTGGTATTGAATCATATACACTAACCACAAGTTCCCAAACAAAGATTTTGTAGCATGTCTTTTCCTTTTGAATTTTTAATACTTCTGTGAAGTCAATGATCTTTGTGCAGCAGAGTGATGAAGTACCAAGTGGACCAGTTCTAACGCCTCCATTGTGAAGTAGAATATATCTAGTCTACAATATCATAACACAGAGAGAACACAGCCTACATAGATGACTTTTAAAAGCAACTAGTCGTGGCTTATGAAGACCTGGGTTTTTAGGTGGATTCCTATGAACAGACAAAGAGAGGTGGCAGCCTTGCAGGTTGATCACCTCATTTAAGTAAAGCAGATATACAATATCCATCACTAGATTGTTGCACAAGAAGGTTAACCATAGGTCTAAAATATTAAACAGTGATTCGGAATTAGAGCATGCTGCTGATGAAATAGAGAGGGGGCAGAGAGAACCTGCTGCAGCTGCACCAACAACATCTCTCTTGGAGTCTATGGTGGTGAGGACCAGTCTGGTTTTGTAGTCACTGTGACTGGCATAGAAGTCTGAAAGGGCCATGTTGATGCAACTCAACCCGATATTTCCATACAAAACATCATCCAAGTCAAGAACGACACCAACATTCACAGGGATAGATGTTGTGTCTTGGGCCACCCCCATGGCTACGAAGAAAAACTTCAAAGAAAGAAAGAAAAAGAAAGATGGAACAGGATTTGAAAGGTTTTTTCTCATCTTGTTGTGTGCCTAGAAGACAGTTTTAGCTTTTTCTTATATTTTTTAGATAAAAAGGGAGGACAACAAGGATCAAATGGAAAATATGTAGCATGAGAAAACCAACAGACTAGTCAAAAGCAAAATGACTAGAGTAGATGAACACAGGGAAAGAACAGGAGCATGAGAAAACTAAGATACAACGTGGATTAATCTAGAAAGGAAAGGACTCTTACTTATAAGGGCACAGCTCTATAAAGATACAACGTTTCATCATCGTTTACCTTGACTGAATCAAAATAAATGTAGTTAATGACCATAGAATACTCAAGCTTGTAACTACATTGGCATCACATTTGCTATTACAGCCAAAAGAACAGCTTTTACTTAAAGATAGATTGTTTATTGGAACCAAACAAAAATCTTACCCTACGTAACCCAAATTCAATTCAGTTAATATTCAGTTAAGTCTTAATACCGTCTAATTAATGATCATTGATTGGTCAACAAATTAAATTTCAGGGCACGTTCATGGCTTCGAGTTTACCTTTTCAATCTTGTTGTTGGTAAACAGTCTTAAAAATTTGTATGTATTATTGTCAACTATTCAAGACAAGGTTTGTGCCAGTCATGCATCTTGTTTGCATGATTAAGGCGATTAGAGTTCGCAAATGAAGCAAAACACACGTTCATGGCTCAGACTCTTCCTTTCAAACTCTCTTCTTGGTAAACAGTCATCAAACCTTGCATGCGTTATCGTCTACTATTCAAGACAAGGTTTGTGTCAGACAGTCAGCTGCTCACTAAGATTACGGTAAGCAAATCTATATATTTAACAAGGCTCTCTAGAGGAAGCATCCTTTGTTTTTAGGAACATCACTATCTCAAGTTCACCTTCCAGCATTTCGACGGAGGCCAGTTGTTCTCTAGGGTTTGATTCTTTCATTTTGTCAAGGGTCAGAATTTTCTCTCACGATATGGCAATCTAACGAACTGTAGCTGATGATTGCAAGGAAGATATGAGAGTCTAGAAGCAAAGTAGAAGAAACGTAAAAAAATAATTATTTTCCTTACTTGTGCACGATGTGTGACAGGTCGACTTTCAACTATTCAAAGTCCATACATGAATTCAATTGTCTTGATCATTATACTTGTATTTTAATTTAGCTAACTGATTGATTAAAGAGTAAAAATTTATTGATTTACATCCATGCACGGTTTGAGCAGTATCCAGAGATAAAAATTAGGGTCCCAACTGTTTACTGTTTACGGGGAAATTTTAGGAGATGGAAATAGCAACTTTTTTGTAAATGCCACTGCATTATTCTTTTCAACATCCCAAGTTTAACATATTTTCTTTTGAAATTTCGAAGAAAAATAAAAAAAAATGTCAATAGATTAAAGACCAGGTTTTTTATTTATTTTTTCTTTGACCTGAACCATTCTAGCCCCCAGGTTGAATAGGTCTCTAGCCAGCCTGTCAGAATCACCATCCATGATAGAAATATCAACATCTACTCAATTTGGAGAGTTTCTAGTTGGCTAGGGAATGGGAAAAGACTTGGGGCAGCATGGCAGCAACTTTAAGGCTAAAAACTTACACAGAGCTGATAAAAACCACTATTTAGTAATAGAGGTGAGGTGAATTACAAATGCTTCTCTAAAGTATTTGCAGAATTACAAGCATCATCCAAATGCTTTTATGCTTGACAGCAACCCCCTCATGTTTCCAACCCTGTACTATGTAAATTTGACAGAAACCTTGACAAATACCTCGGTAGGGTTGAAAACTTGAGAGGGTTTCTGTCAAACATAAAAACTTATGGATGGAGCTTGTAATTCCAGAAAACTTAGGGAAAGTCTGGGATTTTCCCTCTTACTTTTGAAGATGGACAAAGATCAAAGATGAATAGCATCAACCAGATAGGAAGAAACAGAAAATCCGAAGGAGGTAAAGAGATGATAAACTAGCACCAGCAGTGATGCTATCATGAAGATACAGACATGTATACGGACTTGACATACAAAACTAAGTTCACAATCTTATTATAAAAATTTAGCCCAAATCACTCTTCTCTTGAAGCAGGATCCATCCCAGTCGATGGGCTATCAGCAAAATACTCCTGGTGCTTCACGTTTACACCATACTGCTCATTCAATTATAACAAAGAATCAACATTATTAGATAAGAAAGAAAACTGAAGTGGGAAGTGGGAAGTGGGAAGTGGGAACTGATTTTAAGTGCAGACCTTAGTAGTTAGTGTCACAATTTTCTCAAGCAGGTGAAGCCAATTACATGACTATCCCTTGCACAGTTATTACATGCATGTCCTATTAACATTCGACAATATGTTGCATTTTTCAAAATCATTTTTCATTTCTTATGCTCTATCATGCACAAGTTCTGTGAAATAAATTATACAGCAAATCAAGGGATTCTTATCTGCCCACTAAAACAATCACCCCAATAAGTCAAGTTAAAGAAAATCAATTCGTTGAATAGCATCCATTATTCTACTTCAAGTCGAAGTGGAAAATAAAAACAGCATAGCTTCAAAAGTGGCGGGCATACATTAATGAGCAATGAGAGAAGAAGATACTTGTCCTTTGTTGGCAGGTAAAAGAATCTAATGAGATTGATATCATACTGAGTCATTTCAATAAAATTATTTTCAAATCTTCCAGCTCTCACAACTGTCCAAATAATCAATCACAATGCTCATCTATTTTCAGGTTGAAGTTAACTGAAATTCTAAATCGCATGCAGGAATCATGCATCCTGAGATCTTAGAAAATACAATATAATTATGGCAAGGGATAACATAGAAACTAAGCCCACCTAACGAAAGAATGAGACAGAACAATTTTTTGGGCTTACCTCACTCAGTGCCTTCGACAGATCCTCCATTGTCAAAATTAGGCGCTTTTCCTGTAATCACAAAAAGTTATGACCAGTCCAAAACAGTCTATATAAACAAACATAAGATTGCAATGGGACTACTGTAGCACCTTTTGCTGCTTGTCCCTTTTGTCTTTAACTACTGGTGCCGGCCGTGCCTTGCATTGCCTACAGCATCGATGCATAACATTAATGACACTATCAATTGGACATTGAAATTTTTTAAACAATCCCTTTGGCGAACACAAAGAAACTTTACAATTCAATTAACTCCTAGTTCAGATGTTGAATCAGCTGTCAGCACTCGGAAAAAAAAAATTAACCATTTCCATTCCATGCTTTTTATACCACAGATCATATTTTACAAGAGATCTAACCATAAATTTAACCAGGAATCTAGCAAGTTGGGTCAAGTCCAGAATCTCAACATGCAACAAGATAATTTACTTAACATTTCCCCAAAAGAGATAATAGTTTTATACAGTTGCCACCATCTTCAGCTCCAACCCTAGACATGATCTTCCACTTCAAAAACCCTAACCCCCTCCCCCATTCCACCCCACACACACACATCAAAATTAATAAAAATGCTAAAATCCATTAAAATCAAAACCAAAAACACTGAACAGATACATACTGAAGAGCATCGGTTGCAACATCTGCAACAAACTTCTGTGTCGCAACAGCTACTAATCTAACCCTGCAAAAAAAAAAAGGAAAAAAAAAAACCCATAAACGTAAAAGAAATTCCAAATCCCTAAAACAAACCACATTAATTAAAACACAACCCATTATTCCAAATTCAAAAACAAACCCATTTCAGCTACAACAATAACGAATTAATTTATGCTTTTTTTGGAACAAAAAGAAAAGGGTACCTACAATCTGACATCAGGACATTGAAACCCACTTTTAGCCAAGTAATGCTCCACTAATTCATCAGGAATCTGAACCACCAAAATCATCACAGTGTCAAAAATAATTAAGAAAAAAAAAGAAATTTAAGCTAAAAAAAGAAGGAATTTCTAGAAGCGAAGGTTCACAGTGGGAGTGTAATCCATTAAAGAAGCGAGGAATTCAGTGAGAGCGGCATCATCATCGTGCCTTGCTTCACTTGATTGCTGCTGTTGCTGACTGTTACTACTGCTCGTGTTGTTCATTGTTCTCTCTGATTCCCGATTTCTTTTGCTTCTTTGATTTTGTATGCTCGAAGTCAGCCTCTCTGTCTTGCCGGTAAATTTCGCAAATTTATCTGTTCTGGGCCTTTTGGCCTCTTATAAGAACCAATATTGACTTTTTTTTCCCTTAACAGACGAATATTTATTCTTACAGTGGCAATATGAGTCCGGGTACCGGGCTGAGGAGTCAACCCGGTTACATGCTAACACAGGACCCCTAGGTTTGAAATTAAAACAGGTGATTTATTCTATTAAAACTTGGTTTAATTTTTTAAAAATAAATTTAAAATAATATTATTTTAATTTTTTTTAAAAAAATCTTAAAATAACACCACTTGATCAAGCCAGGTAGCCCACCCAATTCATTACCCAATATTTTTTTTTCAAAATATTTCATAATTATAATTGTCGTTGTATTTACATCTATAGATTTTGAAGAGAATATGTTTGGCTTAGAGCTTAATTACGATACTAACTTTAATATAATTATTAATTAATACGTACAGTATAGTTTAAATAGATAAATTTAAATGGATGGAGCAATATTATAAAAAAAAGTGAGTTAATTTTTAAAATTTTATGATTTTACAAGTCAACATGTATCTAACGTGTTAAATTAAATTAAAACTCGAAAACTAGTAAAATTGGTCAAACTCGTTCAAACTCAATAAAATCGATCAAATCAGACCGATTTTACAAGTTTGAAAAAAATATAAAATTATACATTCTAATAATTTGTACCTTAATATTTTCATTGTTTTAAATTTATATCTTGCAAAACTTGTGCAATTTGATAATCAATGGCTTGATTTTGACTATAATTATTATAATTTTTTTAGCAATACAAATTATTTATGGATTTCATTTTTGTAAAATTAAAATACATATTTATTCTTCACAATTTTTTTTGTAAACTATTAACATATCAATTGATATATTATTCTGTTTTAGCTGGCAAATATATAGAATAAAAATTATAAATTGACATGCTTGACTCTTAGAATAATTAATGTTAAATGGTTTATCAAAATTTAAAAGATTCGTTTTTTGTAAATGACTAAGTAAATAAATTGATTTATCCAAAAAATAAATGAATCAATGTGAATAAAATAAAAATATTTAAATTTTTCTATTATTTATTTTATTTTTATTATATTATATTGTTAATTACTACTTGATTGAAATTATTAATATATGATTAATTAAAATATTTAACTTCCAATTTTACAATTCAAGTTTCCAATTTAAATTTATATTATATTTATATATATAAATATATTCTATGCCGTGTTTAAAAAAATATTTTTGACAACTTGAAATGAGCCACATAGCAATCAAAGAACTTGCAGAATTTCAAGGAGTGCAGCCCTGAGCACAGAGAAGAGAGCGTCAGCAAAGGTGATAATACAATGCGATCATCCAAGAACTGATTCATCTTGCACTAGGGAATTAATGACATTATTCTGTGATTTCGGATTTTATTTCATCAGATATGTTAATGGAACCGTGTCTTGCTTCGTTTCCAGTTCACCAAATATTACAAGTCCAACAGCTAACATCTTGAGAATTTACAAAGAAGAAAACAAATGAAATCTTCATATTCATGAACGCACTCTATATTTGGTGGGTAAATACGAGAGAGAGAGAGAGAGAGATCAACAAATCTATGTTGCCCCTTGCTGGCTATACCGCTGTATTCCGTAAACGTCTACGATGCCTGGAGGGAAAACTGGATCAGTTGCTGCCCTTACTGCAACTTTTGCCACAGCAGTAACATTGACAGGGGGGGTGAACAAGGGCCCAACAAGGGGAAGCTGTTTGAGTGGTTTTGCATGTTGAAGAACCTGCAGCGGGATTGCAATTCATAAATTACAATGAACCTCCACATAACAGGATTGAATACAGTAGCTTACAAATCCTCCATATCACATTTTCAAGCATTTCTCCCATGTAAATGATAAAACGGCAACATAACACTCCTTGAAACTTAATTTCTGGTGACTGCAATCTTAGAATGCTCCTATAAGACAAAGTTGCAACCTCCTTTTATTCCCTTAAGAGTTCTAAGAACTAGTCTGCATAGGTGCTTAAAGACCTAAAACTAGGAACAAATTGCAAGATGCATAGATGAGGACCAATAATATTGAGAATTTGAAAAGTCATCGCAGGGTATGCTGTTGTTTCGCAAACCTAAAGCTGCCAAAAGCTGCAGCATGGATATATATCATTCAAGTGTAGTTTGGGATAACCTAGTTATCTAGATAAATATACGAGAAGGAAGCGCGAGAACTTACCATCTCCAATGGAGAACCAATCACACCTAGAGGTAACTTAACACTTCCAACATTGCGAGTTCCGTAAATAAACCCAGGCCTGAGAATCACTCCTAAACAAGGAAACATGAAACATTTCATCAGATTTAGAGTGACTATAATCCATAACATAAGATATTAATATGCTGTCAGCTACAAGGGAGACGTATATCCACATTACTAATCAATACAAACACTGGTATTCTAAACTACTAGATTTTTGAAAATCAAATACAGCAAAAGGAATACCAAGATATGAAGGATGAAATCAATAAATCATAATAGCATTTCACCCGAAGGAAATTTTACCACTTTCCAGATCCAAAAGTTTTAGGACAGCTCTATGACAGGAATAGAAAGAGTACAAGTAACAAGAATGAAAAGAAAAAAGTTTACCTCCGTATGCAAACTTGGTCAATAACTCTGTTTCAGCAGCTTTCTACTTCAAACAAACCACAAGTAAAATGCTTAATGAGGTAAGAATGATAAGAAAAGGGAAAAGTAAATATCATGACAACACTTGAAAGTTTTGATTCTTCTTGTGATATAACTATTTAGTATCAAAATATGTGTTACAGAAATCAAACTGAATCTATGTATAATACAAACTAGTTTTTTTAAAGCTTTAGAAAACAGTCTTTGTTTCCAGAAAACAGAAGATGTAGATGTGTCATGCCAGACATTCACATTAAAGTGACATGATTCGACAGCAAGTAATGAAATAGTACCTTTCCCTCATAATATCCTTGCAGCAAGTAATTGGCCAAGCCAAAGTCGGCAGAAGAGATGTAAACAAATCTTTTAACACCTATAGCAAATAAGCAATCAACTATCAAATCCAATCCACTAAAATAAGTAAAAATTGGGAGGTAGCTCAGCTGGTAGACCACACGCAAGTTCCCAGGGTATTTATGAGTTCAACAACATCCCCTCACCGAAACCAACAAGAAAAAGGAAATGGTAGAAATGGAACCACCTACTCTCTAACAGTTTACTTAATGGTGGGGCCAAAAACACGTAAAAGGATATAAAAATTCACAAAACTTGAAAAAAATTTCTTTTGCTATCAGTGTAACACAGCATGCTGTTAGATTGCAGATGTACTACGAAATGAAAAACCAAAGACCGTGCTAGATCTAAATGCCTTCTAGAATTTGCTTCCTTTGAGGATGATTGAGAAATAACTAACGATAAGAAATTGAGAAAGAAACACAGTGCCTAAAATTCTCTCCTTCGCTTATTCACAAATATCCACACAACCACAACTTTGCATGACATCTATGACCATTAGAATACCTAATTTATTCGTAACTCCAAAATATGAGAAGATTCATCATAAAGGATCCATTCTCAGAGAAAATTCTAACAATGGGTGGAGCAACTTCAAGTGAACTAGGATTCCCTCTTACAACAACTGTGAAACAGACTTAAGCCTCTGAGGGCTTCTATTTGGAACAGCTTTCCAACACTTACGCACAACTCATCAGTTATGAATCACCACAAGGCCGAAAGAACGAACTATATAAATAAACAGCAGAAAAAACTTAGCTTCCTTTAAGTATACCTTTTTCTGAAGCAGCTCTAATTGCATTAATATTTGCAGTTCCATTAATCTTATACATATAAGACTGTGAGCCAAAACCACCTACACAAGAAATCTAGAAAGCAGACACAAATTAGCAGAAAAGAGCAACCACTCATTAAAAGAGAAGAAGAAGAAGAATCACATCCTGTGTAGCAAAACCACCATTGCACACATGTGCGCGCGCGCACGAAAAAAAATGTAATTTTGGTGGAAAAGTGAGGAGATCACATACAACAGAGGTGACCCCATTTAGAGCTTCCGTCCATGAATAAGATGAGAGTAGGCTTCCTAGAGAAAGAAGACTGTTAGAAACAAAAGTTTACAGGCATCATGACATCAAAAGCATGGAGAGAAAAAGAAAGCACCATAGAACAATGCAAACCTTGATGCCAAATCACATTGTTAACCCATGCATCATGTATCGATGGCCTACCAGACCTGAAAGGAACATGAACAATTAGACATCAACTGAGAACCACTAACTATCAATAAAAAAAATTACAGCTTTAGAGGATCACAATACCTGCTCAGGCTAGCAACAGTTAAGCCACGGTCTACAGCTTCTTTGCAGATATGAGAACCAACAAATCCATTTCCACCCAATACAAGCAACTGCATTGGCTAGCATATCAGTCAAAATATACAAAACAATAAACTAGAAGATATCAAAAGCGCCAACTATGGTTCATTATCCAGCATACCTTCTCTGTCGAGGGTGGAGGTACATTTACTGTCTCAGCCTCCTCAACTTTAAAGGGTTCATCGACCTTATTAGAATCAGTTGATAGATATCTCCCATTCCTTGATGCAGCAATTGTACTTATTCAAAAAAAAATATAATAAACTAATCAGAAAATGCAACACCTTCACATTTGGTAACACCACAAAATCATACATTCAGTTGCCATCAATTATTCCATTCGCAAAATATCTGCATGCAAATAAAAGAAGAAAAGCCCCCAAGGATCATTGCCAATTCCCAAAACATCCTTTTTTTTTCATTTTTGGCATTTTCCAATAAAAAGAGAAGCTTCTAAACACTCACAATCATACAATTCTCAAATCAAAAGCACCCCATGTCTTTAAGGAAATCACTAACTCTTAAAATTCCCTTCAAGAGACAAGTAAATAACACAATGTAATCTTACAAGAAATCAATGTCACGCAATATTAAAGAAAGAACCCATTTTTTCCCTAAATAGAAAATAAACCACAAAAATAAATTTTACATACTTATCAATATAAATAATTCTTGACATAGCAGGAGATAAAAAAAACCCAAGAAATGAAACGAAACGAAACGTACAATAATTTGGAGAGGGAAGTTCTTGATTGGATCAAACGTGAAGTAAGAGGAGTCATTTAGGTGATTTGATCATAAGAGAGTTTTGGGTTCTTGAAGGATCGGCTTCAGTTTTTCTACTTCTTCCTTCGCTACCAAAAAAAGAGCACGGTCCAACTTCCAAGGCGAAAGAGAACACATGGCGCTTGATGGAGGCAGGTCTTGGGTGCATATGTGGCTTGACGTCAACCTTCAATTTTATGTCATTTTTTTTTTTTTTACGAGAATCAGCAGTTTGATTGAAAAATCAAGGACAAACGATAACATGTCTGCGTGCGTCCATTTGGCATTGTGATGAAATGTGATAGGAGCTGTTTTAATAATGATTATAATTTTAAAAGTTATTTGATTTTCTTTTTTTTCATTTAAATTATAGTCTAAATTTGAATTCGATGAAAACTATAATTTATAAATTTTTTAAAAATATATCTTTTCAAACCACAACCTTACTAATATTTAGCAATGTAGTATTATAGAATATGATATTAGTATTATATTATTTTCTATAGTATTAAATATACACTTTGTATTAAAATAATATTTTTATATTTTTTATTTTTGATATTATCATATCAAAATTATTTAAAAATTTTAAAAATATTAATTTAATTATCTCTAAATTCAATGATATTTTAATTATTTTACCGTATTTTTAAAAGAAAATAGGTAAAAAATGCTCCTACCTACCGTGCATTATTTTTTGCCTCAAAAGATATATTAGTTATTATTCTGTGAAAAAAACAATAAAAAAAACTATTATATGTCCGCCGACAGTCAAGGCCACTTGTGTTTTGTTGATAAAGACTTTGATCATTTTATAAGGAGTTCGTCAAAGGTTTAGGTGGGGTATCCCTGTCAAAATAGAGTTCCTGGTAGCTTCATGCCCATGTGAAAACACGTATGGAATACAGCATTTGATCGATCTGACTATATGTGAGGCCTTAATTTGGCGAGAGAAAAGAGATCGGGATTGGTGATTCTGGAGCAAGAAGCCATGGCCATGATCGCAGTGGAGGTGGTGCTCGAGAAACTGGCTTCCTTTGTGGCAGAAGAAACACGGTTCTTGGGAGGAGTTAGAGGGGGGAATCGTTGAACTACAGGATGATTTGTATAGCATGAAATCTTTCCTTCAGGATGCGGAAGAAAGGAGTGAGAGCGATCAAGGACTGAGAGCCTGGGTCAAACAAGTGAGAGATGTGGCTTATGATGCTGAGGACATTCTTGAAGAGTTCATGCTCCGGTTTGCTCCATCTCACGGGAGTGGTTTTACCCATCATCTTTGCAATTCATATCGTTCCATCCGTAAATTAAGTGCGCGGCACCGGCTGGCAGTCCAGTTACAAAGCATTAAAGCAAGGGTGAAAGCCATTTCAGAGAGAAGAAATGCATTTTCTTTGAATAGGATAGACATGCCATCAACCTCCAGTGCTACCGTAGAGAAATGGCATGATCCCCGGTTAGCTGCTCTTTACTTAGATGAAGCTGATGTCGTGGGAATTGAGAACCCAAAACATCGACTGGTTTCGTGGCTTGTAGAAGGAGAAGAAAAGCTCTCCAGTATCTCTGTGGTTGGAATGGGTGGGTTGGGAAAAACAACCCTCGTAAAGAAAGTCTATGACAGCCAACCCATCAGAAGAAGCTTTGATACCCATTGTTGGGTTACAGTTTCCAAATCATTTGCGTCCACGGAGCTTCTACGAGTTGCTCTGCAGGGGTTTCTGGTGACAGCAAACGAACCTGTTCCGGATAATTTGCAATCAATGACTAACCTCCAATTAATTGATGCTCTAAGAGATTATCTACAGAGAAGGAGGTATGTCATTGTTTTGGATGATGTATGGACTGTAAACGCTTGGGAAACAATAAAGTATGCATTTCCTGATTGTAACTGTGGTAGTAGAATTATCTTCACTACACGTTTAAGTAACTTGGCTGAATCTATAGAGAACAGTAGTCATGTTTATGAACTCCAAGCTTTACCAGAAAATGAAGCTTGGACCCTCTTCTGTATGAAAGCCTTTAGAGGGGAACATAAGGCTGTATGCCCTCCAGAACTGGAAAAGATGTCTCGAAATATCTTAAAGAAGTGTGAGGGACTGCCACTTGCAATTGTAGCAATAGGAGGCCTACTGTCGAAGAAGAAAAATGAAGGTTTGGAATGGAAGAAAGTCCATGACTGCCTAGCTACAGAATTGAAAAGTAACAACGACCTTGGGAGTCTACGTAGAATACTTCAACTAAGTTATGATGATCTTCCTTACTACCTCAAGCAGTGTTATTTGTATTTAAGTGTATTTCCAGAGGACTATTTGATAAAAAGAACGAAGTTGATCCGGTTATGGATAGTTGAAAGGTTTGTGGAAGAGAAGCAAGGCTTTACAATGGAGGAAGTAGCAGAGGAATACCTTAATGAACTCGTGAATAGGAGTTTGATCCAAGTGGTGGAGATGAATTATTTTAATAGGGTCAAGACATGTCGTGTTCATGATCTAATGCGAGAAATCATTCAAATGAAATCCAGGGAAGAATCTTTTGTTATGATAGCAAACGGAGCAAGAATCGGCCAGAATGAGAAAGTTCGGCGTCTATCAATCCATGAAAACTCTGAGGAAGTACATTCAGATATGAGATTTCCTTATCTGTGGTCTTTGTTGTCATTTTCTTCACATCATTCTTTCGAGCATGGTTTTCGCAATTACAAGCTGCTGAGAGTATTGAATTTAGATCGAGCTCCCCTTTACAGCTTCCTACCTGAATTGGTTGAACTGATTCATTTGAGATACTTAAGCTTGAGATGGACCATGATAAGTGAGCTTCCAGATACCATAAGGAAGCTCAAGTACTTGGAAATACTTGATTTGAAAAGGAGTTTTGTATCTTCTTTGCCTGCTGGGATCACACAATTGACATGTCTTTGCCAGCTCCGTAACTATCGACACAGTTTCCAGCCATCATCGTTCTTCCCAGACACTCATGGAATGAGAGTTCCATCAGGAATAGGAAGATTGACGAGCCTGCAGAAATTGGGAAGCGTCGAAGTGAATGAAGATTATGAGTTAGTCAGGGAGTTGGGGAAGCTAACTTCGTTGAGAAGGCTGGGCATTTTAAAGCTGAGAGAAGAGCAGGGAATGGATCTATGTTATACTTTGGACAGGTTGAAACACCTTACTTCATTGTATCTTGTTTCACTAAACAAAACTGAATTCTTACAATTTGACTCTTTTTCATCTCCTCCGAAATATCTCCAACGACTATATCTCAAATGTAGTCTTCCAGCTTTACCAGGATGGATAGCTTCACTCCAGTATATTTCCAAGCTAGTGCTTCAATATTCTAATCTGAAAAGTGATCCTCTCAAGGCCCTCCAGAAATTGCCTAGTTTGGTGTTGCTTGAACTCCGTCAAGCTTATGCAGGGGAAGAACTGTGTTGTGATCCTAGTGGATTTCCAAAGCTGAAGAAGCTAGGTCTCCATGAACTGGAGAGATTGCGGCGCATCAGAATAGCAAAAGGATCAATGCCTGTGTTAGAGAGGCTAGACATGACAGCATGCACGGTGCTAGAAACCGTGCCGGATGGGATTGAAAACCTGAAAAATATAGAAGACCTGGTTCTGGGGGATATGCCTTCAACATTCATCAAGACAATAGAGAGATACAGTGGTGAAGATTTCTGGAGAGTTCAACATATCACAACAATCACCCGTATCTACGAGAGCCGGGGGAGATGGGTCTCTGAAACTCTTCTGTAATTAGAGGGGTAAACTACGGACAGGACTACAGTTTCCAGAAAATCATGATCTCTGCCAGGTTCCTCAGGTCTGTACAGACGTTTCATCATGTAATGCTGAGCCCCAGAAAACAGAAAACTGCTGCTCCTCCCTCCTCTTCTCTGCTCCCTCGTCTCTGTTTTGCTGTTGTTGAATCTTCCAACCTGCTATCTTGCCCATGTTTGTCACCACTAAATTTTGGACAGCGTCACTTTATAGACATCAATACGAGTATATTTGGGATTTGTCAAATGTTTATGTTATATTTTATCAAATTTTCACAACTCGAGTTCGTTTTGCAAGTTCACATCAACTTTTTTTTATGCTGGTTTTGTTTTATTCGTTTTGTAGTAATTTATTTATATCTTTTACTTCAAAGAAAAATGAGAAAAAATCAAAATAACTACAGATTCAAAAAGAAAAAATATGTAGATATGAAAGAGAGACGCAGTATTGCCTCTTAGACCCAGGAAGAAGGAATGAAATTGACTCAGTTAAATTATATTCATTTTACGAATTAAGAAGAAGCAAACATATATATATATATATATATATATATATATATATATATATATATATTGACACACAGTAAAAATATATAGCATAATACCAGCAGGGAATAGGTGCAGAGGGAGAAGATACTGACAAGAAAACAAAAATTGCAGATATATAGCAAATCGATACCTCTGATAATTTTGTGAATATTTCTATTAGCAACGGCAGAGTGCTGAAGAAGGCATAGGATATTATAACAAGTGATTGTGCATGCTGGATAGTATACATGTAGAACTATGAATAAATGACATAACCAGTCCAGGGAGAAAGTTAATAGCTTCAAGCCCACATCTGTATAATTTTCTATAGTATTAAATATACATTTATGATGTTTTTTATATTTTTTTATTTTTGATATCTTCATATTAAAATTATCTAAAAAAATTTAAAAATATTATTTTGATTTTTTTCAAGTAAAATATAATTTAAAAAATACTTTCAACAATAAAGATATAAACCTAACATTTTATATTAGGGTAATTGGGTGCAAAAGCTTGTCTTTTATCTTTTCATGATTATTAAACTTGGTCCAATATGATATATTATTAATCTGAAAAACTTATGATTAGACTTCAATTTAGGTTGGAAACCATTAAAAAACATGAATAATAAGACTAAAATTGATCTGAATTAAAATGATATGTACAAGTGTTTGAGATTGGGATGAAATATGATTTTCAAAATAATTTTTTATTTAGAAATATATATTTTTTATTTTTGATATTAGTATATTAAAATCTTTTTAAAAAATACTAAAAAACATGAATTTAATGTTTTTTAAAACAAAAAATATTTTTACAAAACATTTAAAAACAAAAACTATACCAAATTGACCCATGATCTAATTCGACCACCAAAAGATATTAGATATCGACCAAGGCATGTGAAATTTTGCGTTTGGGTTGGGAAATACGAAATGTAATAAGACTGACCGGGACTGGGTTTGGGCTTAAAGTGCTTTGTGCTCTGGGAAATATAGTAAGATTGACTGGGACTGGGCTTGGTCTTCGTCTTGTTCTGATGTTATTTGGTGATCTGGGAAATGGGTTTGTATCAAAAAATCTGTATCGGTTGCTGAATCATTTAACTGCATACTATATCAAATAACATTCCACAGGAGAGTGTAAATAATTGATATATTGATCATGTATCCATCCGTGTTTGAGTTTTATAAATATTTTTTGCTGTGCTGTGTTTATCATATTATTCTAAACAGGTTGTCAAATTTGTTGGCATCCATTCCTTGGGGGGGGAACTCAGCTTGAATCGTAGTTCGTATTCTAGTTCCCATGCCTCTTGCATTGCATGGTCTTAGTGGATCCTCGTGAATTCATTTTCCGTACGTATACAAAGACACGGAGACAAATTGAAAAGAAATGATTATTTTGAGCTCACATAAACTGTTTTATGAATGTACGTACGTACAGGACTAGTACTGGACCACGTAGGTCACTCAACTTGGCTTTGGTTCGAGTATGTATTGACCTAGGTGTAATGCCAAGAAACCGAATAGTTGAAGCTGGTGGTAAAGGTGATGAAGTGGATGGTAATGTAAGTGGCTATGGAGTTATTGTTTACCATGGTGTTAATCATTTCTTGGTTTTCTTGTGCAAGCCTGTTTTATGATTGTTATGGAGGCACCGATGGTATTCCATCTGAGAAACTCGTAACACATTACAACTCGTGGATGGTTAAGAAGTATATATGATCTGTCCCTTTTAGAGGTTAAATGCAAGGATCGATGATGAGTACAAGTCTGCATCGTTATTATGACTAGTATTTTGTTTTCCAAGGATTTATGCTCTTCAATGTCCTGCATCAAAAGGGTTTTCTTCACAAGTTCCATGAGAGATCTAGCCACAAATAGAGTCAAGTCTCCCAGTTTCGAAGCTAATATATATCGACCAGTTGCGGCACAGCAAGGAAGCTAAGAGAAGGGCGGCGTGAGCATGGGGCAGAAAGTCTATAGAGAAGACATTTGGGGCTAGATCGATGCTCTAAAATACAGATTCGCTGCTTGACAAAACTAGTATATGTTTCCTAGGATGCCTTAACAACTGTTTTCATTGGTCAAAGCACTACAAATACTTTTCACAAGGCAAGGTTCCAACCAAGTTTCCATCTCTTTTTAACCCCCAAACCACCATGATGCTTTGGCAGCCACTTGTGAACTGGTTGATCTCCAAGATATCATCTAGTTTTCTTTCGTAGATAGAAAAAAACCCTAGTTTATGAGTATATAATTTTACCACAAATCAATTGTCAAGTGTTTTCTCAAGGTAATATTGAAAAAACAAAACCACTCATGACAGAGGAAAAACAAGCCCAAGTCCAACATTTTTTTCTCCTTGAAAACCTTTACCCCCATCTCACAAGTTTAACCTTTTTTTTTCTTTATGCTAACCCCCTTAAAAATTCTCCCTCTTCCAAAAGTTCTATAGAACATAATTAAAGAGTGATTTTCTATCCCTTTATCCCCATACAAAAAAAAAATATTCTTAATTTAAACGTAGGGGAAGGTAAAAATGTGGAAATGCTCGATCCACTAGCTCTAGCTTCTAGCATGGGGAAGTGGGGAGAAGCTTTGTTCTGGTAGCAATAGCACAGTAGGGTCCGTGATGTATAAAGGCATGCAACATAGCCACCTATAAGTGTTTGTGTGTGTGTGTGTGTCGGGCCACTCTATAAGCTGCACTTTTTGTTGTATGAATACGAGAATAACTTACGTTTATTTCTAAAGATTTGATGCCATTGTTCTTTAGCAATTTGTAGGGAAACAATCTCACGCAGTATGGATAAGTCCCTATCATTCTAGCTAGGTTCATGTCGATTCCACAATCAATCTCATCTACTTCAGTTTAAAATGCTGCTATACTATGTACGGGTAGTAAATTTGTACAAGTATATTACATAATATATATTTTATTATGAACATTTCCATCCAAATATGGATAGTTTGTTTAATACCCACTAATCAGTGAATAAATTATCTAAAAAATCCACCAAATCTGAAGATGTTATCTCTGGTTTGAAGGCTCTAATGCCTAATTAAAGTTCATTTCAATTGAGAATAAAAGTCCAAAATATTTACCTAACTATTCCTCTTCAATATTCATCTATATGGGTTATGAACTAGAGTAGTACTGAGGCACATGCATGAATCAACAATACAGTCATGTTAATGTCATTGCTCATCACTCCAACGGGAATACTGAAAATCAAAAAAAAAAAGACGGGACTTATTGCCCAACTCAAAGATTTGGCCTACAAGAGTATGTGCGTATCCACCTATATATGAAGGCACATATACAGACATATCTTCAAGTGGATATATGTGGGACACTATCTGGGCAGTACCCTTATCTGCAGAGAACATAGAAAAGATAATTTAATGTAAATAAATGGAGCTCTAAATACGTCATAGATCCACCCCAAGTGGGGGAATAAGTGCTTGTTCTCCCATTTTATGTGTTGTGACAGAAGATTCCAACAGCAAGTCTTTGATGGAGCCTCTTTTCGTTAAGTATGAGATTAGTTTGGAGGCAAAATCTTTTGATTAGAGACTGTAATGCAGTGAATTTGGCCCAATTCAAGTGCCTCATCGATCCACTACTAATAGCTAGCTTAATTCAATGTTGTCTAATATTATATAATAGTAACAACAATTCTTGTCATGATGGGAAATGATATTATTAGATCTCTTCTCTTTAGGTTTTAGTGACTTCAAATAATTGTTGCAGTATAAACAAATAGAGGAGCTATGAACTTGATCAAGCCACTAATGAATTAACTTGAAATCATGGAGGGCCCGACCTAAGAATGATGTCACCTTATTACCACCACTTTTAGCACATCCAATATGTGTTTAGAAAATGATTATTAGGGTAAAACAATAGAGGGAATTATCTTGATCAATAATTAGTAGTCTCATCGGATATAAGCAAGATTCAATAAAAATCCCCCTTTTCTAGTATAGCTAGCAAGCATGTATTGATTATAGAGAGTAAGATTTTTGTGAATCTCTTTAGGGAACCACCACAACTAGTCTCTCTTAGCTTAGAACTAGCCATGGCAAGGCACGTCTGCTATTATATCAGGTGGTCATTCATGGTCTACTCTTGTAAATGGAAGAAGCTCCATTTTTTATGGTGCATAAAGATCAGAAATTCACGAGCTATCTCATGTGATTCAAAATCATCGGTTCTTAAAAATTAATCACTTTGTGTTTTCTTCACAAATCTTAATCACTTAATGTTGAACCTTGTGGGTAAATATAGACATGTCATTAATGATGAGGAAACCCCTATTAAGACATAAACCATGATTAGGAGAAGGAAAAGTGTATGTGGAATCTGACGATCTCTAACGTTTGTACTTTGTGGATCAAGTAAAGGTGATATATACACTATTTAGGTTGAAGAATAAAAGTTTGGGGCATGCCAATTTCAACTCCAAGTTGCTTCAAGTGGAAGGGGAGAAGAATATCATCAGTACATATTTGACATTAAAAATGAAAATTAGAGCTACGAATCAAGCATCAAGATGAGCATAAAACATTACGGGAATGAGTTATGTAAAAAAAAAAAAAAAAGATCCTCTCAAAAATCTGAAAAAGGTTATATAGATAGGTTTTTTTCTGGAACAACGAAGATAGATAGGGATCTCTCTTTTTATATATAAAAAATAATAATATGTTTCTTCTACTAATTAAATTTCATCATACAACAATTGAATAATCAAAGACATAATAGTATCAAATTTCTTTGATTAATTTACATGAAATTGGCGTATTAAATAATTTTCCTGGTGGATACCGGGGCCCTTAAAGGCATCTCTCTATATATTCATTCCACAAAACTGGAAAAACTACCAAGCATTGCTTACTATTAAAAAAAAAAAAACTACCAAGCATTGCTCCTCTTTGTGCACTGATCTTTTAAAATATTATAAAATTTAGCGACTATGCAAGTGACTTGAAGCTACTTTAGTCCTTGCAAATGTACGTTTAACATGGTGGAAGGTGATGGAATATGGGTGCCCACAGACCAAAATCAAATAAATAATTAGCACCATGAGAGATGTGGGAGCTATACACTTGTACAATTTGGATAACATTTGATCCTTCAATGTCCCACCATTTACTCGTCGGAAGTGCTTTCTCCATCACTCTTTGTACGATCCTTGCATGATTTGTAATTACTTCAATTAAAATAAAAAAAATCTCAAGAACACAGAAAGAGGCCAGGGACCAAGAGCCAAGTTAGAAGAAGCGAGAGAATTAATGGCTATGGACCCCAAAGGGAAGGTGGCAAGCAGGGCATAAAGTAATGGTGATTGGGGACAAGCTTGATATATACCTCAGCAATTTCCCGCCTTATTTGTTTCCTGCCGGCCTTGCTCTTTTTCCCTCTTGGATACTTTCCCTTCTAATTTCTAGATACAACATTAATAATGTAATCAGAATTGTTCTTTTGTAATTCACCACTAACCCACAAAGATTGCTGAGTTACATGCATGGTTTAGGTTTCAACCCATCGTTAAGCCCTACGTGGCTTAAACCATGGATTAAACCCTACATGGTTATAGGTATAGGGTCTGAATCCGAAAAATAGAAAGAGTATTGTGACCAGTCATGGATTTAACCCTACGTGGTTCAGCTATAAAAGTCCGTGGGTGGGTTAGAAAGTGCAGTCGAATTATGTTCTTAAAAAAATATTGATTTTTTTTTAAAAAAAAAATTATATATTTTCGTATTGTTTTGATATGATAATGTAAAAAATAAATTATAAAAATAAAAATAAAATTTAATTTAATATATTTTAAAATATAACATTTACCACAATCCAAGCATGCTGTAAATTAAAGGTGTATTCCCACTCTTGAATTTTTTTTTTTTCCTTCTCGAGAGAAATCCCTCGGGCATTAAAAGCTCATGTCCATGTATGTAAACCTGTCTTTCTCCCATTCATCGATGGAGCATGTCCTCCATGATAAAAGAAAATATCATAGAGGAAAGAGAAATATGATTAGGTGACTTGCCTCACTGAATTTCACGGGCCAACCGACTGCCTATGGCTGGACTAGCACATCTGATTCATTAATGCAATTAATTTTTTTCAACAACTTTTTAAAGTAAAACTGAAACGTTTAATTTCAAAAAAAAGGAAAAAATTGACATTTCATTATAATCATCTGAGAATGAATTCACTAACTAAATCACTTGAATTTAATTAAATCAATTATATGAATGATCCAAAAAAATAAACAAACGTAGTTGAATTTAGATCTTAATTAATTAGATAAATATTTGAATTAATATTTCGAGTCGAAAGCAGTATTTCAAAATTATAAATATATATAATTAATAGTGGCTAATTTATTTATTTTCTGTGTTAATTAGTCATGTTTTGAATTTAGAATGTTAGAAAAAAATATATATCTAATGTATTATTTCATTGTAGATACCAATCGAAAAAGATTATAATCTCGAAACCTAAATTTCATCCGGTTCGAAGATCACTTCATTGTGTTTGCATTTTCATTAGAGTATCCAATTTCATTCGGTTCATTTTCAACCGAGTTAGAATCTGATTCCAATCACAACGAAGAAGAAACACGGTTGTCTCTATTGAAACTACCGATCATAAGCGAATTTCAACACTTCCCATTGTTATGGCTCCACCATAGCTGGAGATCCTCCAAAGTCCAACCCACCTAGGGACTTTTGTACACAAAATTTATCAACTTTATGCAGCCTTTTAAGCTGTTTTACATCTTCACAGACAATACTGAACTTTTAGGACTTAATTTCATGTGTGCAGCACGCCAAAACTAAATGCCCTGAGGAGGGACCGAGCTAGCCTCCCACATGATCAGATACTCTGTGTGATTTTCGATGCATGCCATCAGTCGGTATATATCCCTAATTAAACCATGGCCATGTATCTCTTTACATGGGAGACCACG
>CM027586.2:17931769-18142355 GCA_015852605.2 Populus deltoides | reverse complement strand
GTGATGATATCAAAAATAAATTCTGAAAAAAATATTATTATTTTAATACATTTAAAAGCAAAAAACACTTTAAAAACAATTATTATTATTGTTTCAAACACACTTAATGAGCTTAATTAATTACCGGTACGAATCATTTTTATTTGATGGCGTGAAATTTGATTATATACATTAAAAAAATCTAGCTAATTATTTAGTTTATTTAATGTTATAACAAGTGAGAAATAGAGAGACAAGGATGATTTAAAGTGAGAGGGGGTAGAGAAGGAGAAAATGTGTTATAGTGAAAAAGTTTTGAAAATTTGTGATATTCAAAATCGAACTGTGTATTCCTTCCATTCATTCTGTTTCAGCCAACCTGCAGACTGGAAAAGGATAGGTTTACTGCAAGTGCTTCAAACATGGAAAACGATATTGAACAGGCAAGAGCATCAAATATGGAAGAGGATAAGGCAATTAGTCCAAACAACGGAAAAGATTTTGATGTGGGAAGTGCTTCAGGCATTGAGATGGTTACAAATCAAAAAATAGAGAGAGAGAAAGCTACAGATATTTTGGAAAAGCTGGATTCTGAGGAGAAACAGATGTCCTTTAAACGGAACGGTTCCGAGTGCTGCATCTACAGCGTGCCCAAACCGCTTCGAAACGTAAATGGGAAAGCCTACTCTCCACTACTGATTTCAATAGGTCCTCTTAACCGCCAAAATACAAGACCAGAGGCCATGGAAAAGGAGAAACTGAAATATTTCAAAAAGCTTACTGAACGGGTTGGGATGGATAAGAAGAAAATTATTGATATTTTGATCAGCATTGAGAACCAAGAAGAGCGTCTCCGACACTGTTACTCAGAGAAATTCGAATCAATCGAGAGCCGTGATTTCGTAGAGATGATCCTGCTGGATGCTGTCTTCATCATTCAGTTTTTGTTGGAGTCAAAGGATCATGATAACGGTCCTGAGAATTTTGAGCCCAGGATGACATTTGACATCCGAGAAGACTTGATGCTACTTGAAAACCAACTGCCATTCTTCATTATTCAGGAAATATATGACCAGGTCAATCCCCCTAGCCAGGATGCAACAGCCATTCCTTTTCTTGATCTTGCCACGTTACATTTTCGAAAGTACACGTTTTCACAAGGGGTACAAACCAGCTCGAGTGTAAAGGGAAGCAGGCATTTCACTGATTTACTAAGGAATTTGATGTTGAATGGAGCCATTCAGAGAAGTTATCGTGTTTATCCTATGAAGCTGAAATATAGTGCGGTCATGCTTCGCAAGGCAGGAGTGAAGTTTCAGGCCACCCAAGACAAATGCTTGGTCAACATAAAATTTGAGAAAGGAGTGTTGAAAATACCACAGTTGGAAGTTGATCACAGCTTCGAACGTCTTGTACGAAATATCATGGCCTTGGAGCAGTGCTGCTACCCGTCTGAAGCTTACGTATGCAGTTATATTAAGTTTATGGACAATCTTATCAACAGTGCAGAAGACGTGGGTTTGCTAGTCCGGAAGGGAATCATTCTCAACCGGCTAGGTGACGATGCTGCAGTTTCAAATATAATTAACCATTTTTGCGAAAATATTGGTGACAGTTACACTTGTTTTGGTGATATCTCTGAAAAGATAAATGGCCACTCCGAGAGCCGCTTTAACCGTACGACAGCAACCTTGAAACTTATATATTTCCCCAATATTTGGAGAGGTACGGCAACTATTGCAGCAGCTATCCTGCTTATTCTCACTTTCATACAGACTATAGCTTCCGTAAAATCGACATTCTAGGATTTTATCTTGTTTAGCTTTATTATTCCTACGTAATGATGAATTGGATTATTATTGTTAAAATTTGGGTTTGTGTAGTTCTGAAATAATAATATTGTATTGGAGTTTGCACTTCATAAGTTGTCGGAACATCAAAACATAATTCAGATTAACGATTACAAATAAAATAAATTTGTAGTGTGATTTTGAAAATCAGATGGAACTAAAAGGAAATTTCATTTAATCTTCCTATAATATATTAAAATGGAAAAAAAATGAGGGAATTGAATATGAAAAATTAAAGAAACAATAATTTGAAAAATAATAACTTGAGAGGTAGTTAGCTCAATTCAAAAGTCTACATATCCATTCTTTTAAATTTGTTGATTATCGAAGTAAAATAAATATTCTTTCATGTAAAACAAATAAATTTGATATCCCTTAAAATTAAGGGAAATCGATGAGATTATAAATAAATTAATTAGACAAAACTCTTTAATCAATTTTTATTTATCAAAATGTATGAATATATTAAAGATAAAAAATATATAAAGCTAGAGAACCAACAAATTCAATATCAAGGATTTATAAAAAAGAAACATGCTCCTTAACTAGAAATAAACATCCAGGCCAACAAAAAAATATAGACAACCAAGCAGAAAATGAGCTTGGGTAGATTAGTAACCTAATCAAATAATAAGGTGCCCTACCTAACCAAAAGCAAAATAACAGTACCAGCTCACAAATCTCGAACAATGGGCCATGCTCCATCAAAGTAGGCATCAAGGGAACCTCAGCATTGAACATGCACAAACAAGGAACCAGCAGAGATGTAGCACATGATTCTAACAAGTCGAGAAGAGCAAAATCCTTAAACATTGCCAACATAATAGAGGCTTGACTGCCAACATAATAGAGGCTTGACGACCAAAAAAGACAGCAGCAACAACATGGATGAAGCCAGTAGGGGCATCAAGCACAGAGAAACCGCAACAGAAGAGAAATAAGACTGAGAAGAACAAAAAAAGACAGCAGCAACAACACCATCAAAACCAAAAAAGGCCATCATCAGTAGCAAAAGAGGATGAAACAACCCTTTGAAGATCACACCGAGAAGCAGATCCTGAGAACTGCCCAAAAGACAAAGGAAACAAAGCCAGTTAAAGCAGGAAGGCAGCCCCCAAATTAGAGATTAAAATGGTTTTTTCATGGAAATGCAGAACCATGAAGAACATAACCTGGAATTTACAAAAAAAAATGATACAAAATTGCAGGTATTATAAAAAATCCTCTTGTTTTGCTCTTCCCAAATTAAGCAAATCAGAATACCAAGTGAGACTCTTCGCATTCTACCAACAGTATTGTTCCCGGTATAGTGGAGACCTCAAATGGCAATATTTATGGTCGACATTCGCTTGTTTATGCGAAGCCATGATTTCGTCATCCACCATAAGAGAGAAGTCGATCTAGTGGCAAGCAAAAAACAAATGGTTGTGGGATTCTTCTTCATCTCGGCAGAAAACACAACTAGGATCAGTTTGTAGGAACCGAAGCCTATCTCGGGTGTGAAGCTTCCCCATCACATCCAACCACATAATAAAATTATATCTGGGCATAGACCAAGGCTCCTAGACCACCTTTGCCCAAGAAATTGGAGTACCTTTAAGCCGCAGGAAGTTATAAGCATTAGCTAGGAAAGGATGGTCTACACTGCTCCAAGTTGTTAGAAAACGTGCTTATAACTGATGTTGGTGGAGTCATAAACATTGTTTAGTGGTTTAAAATATTTCAAACCTGTTCCTATTTCATTGTTTTTAGTTATATCTTTTGTTATCTATGATTGTGATCATGGCATAATCTCAGGACCATGTTGTTAGTGGGTTGTTATTAATCAAGCTTTAAATTGTAATGCTACAGACGTTAATTGTATTCAGTTTTTCAGCTTCAAAATCTATTGCTCTTATTTTCTATTTTTTCTTAACTGCAGCAATACTCTGTTTCTTCTTTCTTTATTTTAAAACAACTACAATTGATCAACACTGTATGTCAAGCAAAATGGCGCTAACCTTCTTATCGTCTCACTGTATGTGGATGATTTGCTTGTGACAGGAAACAACACAAGTCTTGTGGAGAAGTTCAAGCAAGAAATGATGGAGGCTTTTGAGATGACAGATCTCGGTTTGATGACTTTCTTTCTTGGAATGGAAATTGTGCAGGATGAACATGAAGTTTATCTGTCAGAAGAAATATGCCAAGGAGATTCCAAAAAAGTTTAAACTTGAAGAACGCAAAGAAATGAGCACTCATATGAACCAAAAGAAAAAGCTCTGTAAAGAAGATGGAACAGATAAGATTGATATGGCACATTTCAGAAGTCTAATTGGTTGCTTAATTAATGTACCTCACAGCAACTCGGCCTGACATTTTGAATGATGTAAGTATCTTGTCTCGGTTTAAATTGTAATGCTTCAGACGTTAATTGTATTCAGTTTTTCAGCTTCAAAATATATTGCTCTCATTTTCTATTTTTTCTTAACTGCAGCAATACTCTGTTTCTTTTTTCTTTATTTTAAAACAACTACACCAGTATACAGCAATGCAATAGCTTGATCCTGGCCTCCACAGTGTGCTATAAGTTGATTTTTGAATGAGATGATAGATTTTCATAATGGCGAGGAAGTTCGCTGAGGGGAAGCATCCCAAATGGAGAGATTAGAGAGATAATAATAATGAATCCACTGAATCCAAATGGAATCGGTTTTGAGGTGGATGTTCCACAGCTACTTAGCAATGAAGCTTTTGTTATGTGCTTTAATCTCAAACAGACATAGGCCCCCTTCATTTTTAGGTAAACAGACTGTTCTCCAAGCAACCAAAGCTGATTTACTCTTCAGAATATCACCTGTCCATAGAAAAGTTTGGCAGATGCTAACTATCTGTGTGATTACAAGCTCTGGAATGGGAAAAATGCTCAGCCAAAGTGCACCATGCCATAAAGAACCGATCGGATCAACTCAACCCTGCCAGCATAACTAAGATGTTTCCCCATCCAATACTGAACTGCTGATTCTAGTTTCTGGAGAAGAGGAGTGAATTTACTAGAAGCCTGTGAGGACTGAGAGGGACTCCAAGATATCGAAATGGAAAGCTGCCTTCAACAAACCCTGTATCCTCAAGAATGACTTGCTGGAGCTTCTCACCAACCCCTCCAAAGTAAATAGAAGATTTATCAACATTAATGGACAAGCCAGAGATTTTCCCAAAGATTAATAGCTGCTGAAACAAACAAGAAACTGATTGCCTATCTCCCCTAGAGAGAAGAATAAAATCATCGGCAAAAGCAAGGTGACTGATGCCATGGACTCCACACTTCGGGTGGAAACGAAAACCAGGACTCATAGACGCCCTTTGCAGTATCCTTGAGAAGTACTCCATGCAGGTGACAAAGAGATAAGGGGAGACGGGATCCCCTTGACGTACCCCATTCTTCCCGGGAAAAAAACCCATAGATGCTACCATTGACAACAATAGAGAAGGAAGCAGTCTCCACACACCGCATAATTAAATGAACAAAGCGGCTTGGAAATCCAAAAGACAACATGAGCTGTCTTAGGAAGGGTCATTGAACTGAGTTGGAAGCTTTTTTGAAGTCTATTTTCAGCAGACATCTAGGGGAAGCTCGCTTTCTCCCATATTGACGAAGAAGCTCTTGAAGTAGATGAATGTTATCAGCTATCATTCTACCACCCAGGAAAGCATTTTGCACTGGACTAACGATACCTGCAAGCGCAGCAGCTAACCTTGCAGATAGAATCTTGGAGATAACCTTATAGATTACATTGCACCAAGAAATTGGCCTGAAATCAGTAGCTGACGACACATGAGCTGATTTGGGAATGAGTGCAATAATGGAGTGATTTATCTGTAAAGATATCAACGGTCCTAATGATGCCAAGTGTCAGAAGATCAGCAATTAATATTGTTACAAATGCTGTTAGTATGTTTGTTACAAAAGGAGAATCTGTTAGCAATATATATTGTGTGTAAAGGAAGAATATTCTTCGTAGAGTATCTTTCCAATGCTACATATATAAACAGAGTATGAGTAAAGAAAACATTAAGCAAAAAGGCAAATAACAAAACAGTGCTAGAATTCATCTTCTGCTTCTCTGTGCATAACAGATTCATTCATTCTCTGTTCTTCGTTCTTTTCACTCTCTGTTCTTTCTTCATTTCTATTTCATTTCTATATAAACATTACTGTCTATCATGGTATCAGAGCTCTGGAACTCTTGATCTTGTGGCCATTAACTTCTGAATTTTGGCTTTACTCTCATCCTCTTCATAAAATTCTTGTGCACTTATTGATGTGCCTATCAGCTATTTGATATATTGCCTCACTGATTCTCTTCTTCAAAACTCCAGTTTTCTATTACTTCACCGAACATTATAATCTTCATTTTTCTGCTTTCTCCTACATTCTAAAATGGTGACTAGCTCTCAACTTCAGATTATTCAATCTCCTATCACTTCTCTGCTTCCTGCAATCTCTACTGCTATAACAGTGAAGCTTGACGATACGAACTACCTCGTCTGGCAATTTCAAATGAAAATTCTTCTTGAAAGTCATGGAATTCTAGGATTTGTTGATGGTTCTAGAAAATGTCCAAGTCGATTTGATACAGATTCCGATATTGAGGGTGTTGAATCTGATGATCATCAGATTTGGAAAATGCATGACAGAGCACTGATGCAGCTACTTATTGCCACTCTTTCTTCTACTGCCATTTCCTATGTCATTGGCTGCATCAGTTCTCATGATATGTGGGTTCAATTGCAGGATCGTTTTTCTACAGTAACCAAGGCAAGAATCTTTCAAATGAAGAGTGAACTTCAAACTATCAAGAAAGGTTCAGAACCTGTGTCTCAGTATCTGCAGAGAATCAAAGATGCCCGTGATCATCTCTCTGCCGCTGGAGTTTATTTTGAAGATGAGAATATTGTGATCTTGGCTCTCAATGGCCTTTCTTCTGACTATAACACATTCCGATGTATGGTTCGAGGCAGAGATAATGTGTTATCTCTTAAAGATTTTCGCTCTCAATTGCTTGCTGAAGAAGCTATTATTGAGCAGACCCATTCCTCTTCTCCATTTGTCTCTGCTATGCACGTTCAGAATCAAGTGTCTCAAGGCAAGGCTTTGGTTCTTGATGAAGGTAATTCTAATCCTCTTTCTTCCAACTTCAAGTCAGCTCCATCTTCTCAATTTTCCTCTGGCTTCCATGGAGGTTCTAACGGCTATCAAAGTGGTTTCAATGGTCATAACACTAGTGGTTATTTTCACCACCGTGGCTCTCAGTTTAGGGGCCGTGGTAGAGGTCGCCATACTTTCCAATCTGGCCAACGACATTATCCTGTTCAACCAAGCTCTAATCCTGGTATTCTTGGTCCTGGAACTGATATGCCTACTTGCCAAATCTGTGGTAAGAGAGGTCATGTTGCTGCTGATTGTTATCAACGTCACAACCAATCCTCAGCCCCTACCTCTTCTGTTCAATGTCAAATTTGCTGGAAATATGGGCATTCTGCCATCCAATGTTATCATAGAGGCAACTTCTCCTATCAAGGCCGTCCTCCTTCCATCAATCTCAGTGCTATGGCTGCTACCTTTCCTCCACCTCCTGAACCATTTTGGGTGGCTGATACTGGCGCCACAGCTCATATGACATCTGATTTGTCTCACCTTCAGGAGGCTACTTCTTACTCTGGTCCTGATGCTATTACCACTGCAGGCGGTTCAGGTTTGAGCATTTCTAGTATTGGCTCTTCTGTTTTGCCTATTCCACAATGCTCCTTACAATTACACCAAGTGTTGCATGTTCCTAAGCTATCTCAACATCTGCTGTCAGTTTCTAGGCTGTGTAAAGATAATCATTGTCGATTTATTTGTGATGACTTTGGTTTTTGGATTCAGGACAAAATCACGGGGAATGTCCTTCTCAAGGGCCTGTGTAGTAATGGTTTATATCCTATTCCTTTTTCTGTTTCTTCTCGTTCCCACACACCTTTTCAACTTGCATTAGCTTCCCATCGTAATCAGTCTTGCTATCTTGGTCAACAGGTTCAAACCAGTCTTTGGCACAAGCGATTTGGTCATCCCTCTAATAGCATCACGTCCACTCTTCTCACTCAGTCTCAGATTCCCTTCACTTCAGATCCTACCAAGTCTGTTTGTACCACTTGTTTAGAGGGCAAAATTACCAAGCTTCCTTTTCCATATCCAGCAGTTAAGTCCGTTCACCCTTTAGAAATCATACATAGTGATGTTTGGGGCCCTGCACCCGTAATGTCTGTTGATGGCTTTAGATATTATGTTAGTTTTGTTGATGAATGTACACGGTACTCTTGGATTTTTCCAATGATCAATAAAGGAGAGGTTTATTCTATTTTTGTCCATTTCCATACATTTTTAGTTACTCAATTTTCTGCTACACTTAGGATCTTTCAAAGTGATGGAGGTGGTGAATATATTAGCACCAACTTCAAAAACTATCTTCATACCAAGGGCATTGTTCATCAAATGTCATGTCCCTATACCCCTGAACAAAATGGTCTTGCTGAGAGAAAGCATAGACATATTGTGGAAACCGCCATCACTTTGTTACAAACTGCCCATCTCCCTAAGAAATTCTGGTTTCATGCTTGTGCTACTTCCATCTATTTGATTAATAGATTGCCTTGTCAACTTCTACTACGTGAAATCTCCTTTTTTCTTCTTTGTATGGTTCTTCCCCGTCATCCATCACTTGCGCATCTTTGGTTGTGCTTGTTTCCCTTTACTTGGCCTTACAACACTAATAAACTACAGACCAAAAACTTCCACTTGCATCTTTTTGGGCTATGCCGGCCAATATAAAGGGTATATTTGTTTTTCCCTTCATACCAATCGCATCTTTGTGTCTCGCCATGTCCTCTTTGATGAATCATTGTTTCCTTATATCTCTGTGCCTATACCTGCAGTCTCTCCTTCTCTGCATGTGTCTGCTGTCTCTCCTTCTTCCCCATCTGTCTCTCTTCATAACTCTGTTTTGCCTCTTGTTTCTTCCTCTCCTTCCTTTTCTTCTCCTCCTTCTGCATCATTACCTTCTTTGTCACCTGGTCTGTCTTCACAGCCCTCATCTGACTTGCACTCCCCTGCACATTCTCCTCTCCCCGTGGATCCAGACTTCCACCCTGAGCGCCTGTGTGTAGTTCTGCCTCTCTCCCCCATGAATCTTCATCCCATGACTACCAGGTCTAAAAGTGGCATTTCCAAGAAAAAGGCATATTCTGCCACTGTTTCATCTCTTGCTCTTTCTCAGGTTGAACCTCGTTCCTTCAAGATTGCTTCTGCCACTGTTGAATGGCAATCAGCCATGCAGGAGGAAATTGAGGCCCTTCATGCCCAGGGTACTTGGGACCTTGTTGCTTTGCCACCCGACAGAAATCTTGTTGGCTGTAAGTGGGTCTACCGGCTGAAGAAGCATCTTTGATGGTTCTATAGCTCGCCATAAGGCTCGATTAGTGGCTAAGGGGTTTAGTCAAGAGGAGGGTATTGACTATGGAGAAACCTTCAGTCCTGTGGTGAAACCCACCACTGTTCGTCTAGTTCTTGCCCTTGCAGCTCACTTTAATTGGTCCTTGCGGCAGCTTGATGTGAAGAATGCATTCTTGCATGGCATTCTTCATGAGGAGGTTTATATGACTCAACCTCCAGGCTTTGTTAGTAAGGCTCATCCCTCTGATTTTGTTTGCCGGCTGAGGAAGTCTTTGTATGGTCTTAAGCAGGCTCCTCGTGCCTGGAATGAGCGGTTCACCAGTTTTTTGCCCAGCTTGGGGTTTCAAGCATCTCTTGCTGATTCCTCTTTATTTGTTCAGCACTCTTCTCATGGCACTCTGATCTTGCTCCTCTATGTTGACGATATCATTCTTACTGGCAGCCATTCCTCTCTTTTTTCATCTGTTATTGCTGCTCTGTCTCAGGAATTTGACCTCACAGATTTGGGTCCATTGCATCATTTTTTGGGGCTGCAGATTTCCTATCTGCCTTCTGGTTTACTTGTGTCTCAAACTAGCTATATCACTGACTTACTTGCCAGGGTTGATTTGCAGAATTCAAAATCTTGTGCTACTCCTTGTCTTCCTCATCATCACCTGCTCAAGGATGACGGCCAGCCATATTCTAATCCGCAGCAATACAGGAGCATTGTGGGAGCCTTGCAGTATCTCACTTTCACAAGGCCTGATATTGCTTTTTCGGTGAATCAAGCTTGCCAGTTCATGCATAATCCAATGGTCTCTCATGTTGTAGCAGTCAAACGCATTTTGCGATATCTCAAAGGTACCCTCCATCTTGGCCTTCACTTTCATCCTGGTCCTCTTCATTTGCAGGCCTCTGGTGATGCCGATGGCCGGAGATCCTAATGACCGCCGGTCTGTCTCTGGTTCTCTTGTCTATTTTGGTTCCAGTCCTATTTCTTGGGCTTCTAAGAAACAACATACTGTTTCTCGTTCGTCTACGGAGGCTGAATATCGCGCTCTCGCTATCACTGCTGCAGAGCTTGCCTGGATTCGTCAACTACTTTGTGACATTCATATTCCTTTACTTCTTCCACCTTTAATTCATTGTGATAATATTTCTGCTATCTCCCTTGCTTCCAATCCAGTGTTCCATTCCAGGATGAAACATCTCCAGATCGATTATCATTTTGTTAGGGGAGCCGGGTTATCATGGGTGATTTACTGGTCCAGCATGTCTCCTCTAGTGATCAGTTTGCTGATATCCTCACCAAAGGCCTTTCCATTTCTTTATTTCAGCATCATTGTTCCAATCTCATGCTTGGCTCCTCCCAGCCTGCGATTGAGGGGGCATGTAAAGATATCAACGGTCCTAATGATGCCAAGTGTCAGAAGATCGACAATTAATATTGTTACAAATGCTGTTAGTATGTTTGTTACAAAAGGAGAATCTGTTAGCAATATATATTGTGTGTAAAGGAAGAATATTCTTCGTAGAGTATCTTTCCAATGCTACATATATAAACAGAGTATGAGTAAAGAAAACATTAAGCAAAAAGGCAAATAACAAAACAAGGTAGAATTCATCTTCGCTTCTCTGGCATAATGATTCATTCATTCTCTGTTCTTCGTTCTTTTCACTCTCTGTTCTTTCTTCATTTCTATTTCATTTCTATATAAACATTACTGTCTATCATTATCTGCCTGAGAAGATCCCCTGTGGCAAAGAAATCACGAATATGAAGGCAAAAATCACCACCCACTATGTCTAGTATCAATGCAAGGGCAGGGCCAGAGACCTCTACATCCAAGGGAAGGGTGTCCTTTGAAGTGCCAAGCGACTCCTTGAAAAAATTAACGAAAGCATCCCCAACTTCGTCAAGCCGAGGTACAAAGTTTACCATTCTTTGAGTAGTATAGCGGGGATAAAATTCTTTTGATGCTTATGACTCATAAGAGCATGAAAGAAAGAGGTGCCTTTATCACTCTCCTTGAAGAAATTGCATTTGAGCTTTTGAGCAAAGAACATTCACTTAGCTAATTTGAGAGTGAGTAATTTACGCCATGGTGAGCATCCAAAGCTTGATCATGAAGATTATCCTTGTCATTGTGGAGGGCGGTTTGAAGAGCTTTTAAAGCAATTTCTGCTCTAGTAACTCTCTCGATATGTGGCTGAAATGAGCCCACATGTTAAAAAATTTAAAACACCTCTTACCCTTTGCATGGTGTGACTCCAAACGAATGATGGCTAGAGAATGATCCCGAAAAGGCTCCGGGATTGCCCAAATGCACATGCACCTAGGAATGGGACGGACGAGGAAGAGTTGGCAAGGACTCTGTCAAGTTTACTCCAAACACCGCCGTTAGACCGGTGAATTGACGCCAGGATAATTCAAATTAGCTAGACCATGATCCGAACAACAAGATCCGAAATCAGTAGTTTCACAAGTGGAGACAATTGCACCATTGTGCTTGTCCTCTAGAGAGAGAATAGAGTTAAAATCACCCATAATAAGCCGAGAGGCCGTTGGGACACCATGCGCCTTGCTACAATGGTATTTATAACATATGCAAAAGTAGCATAGAAACTGAATTGATGAATTAAACTATAAATCAAAAGATGGATACCTTGAGCAGATGAACCCCGGCGGAAGAGGGATTCCAAAAGACCACAATTCTAGAATTGGTGGCCCAATTAAAAAAAAAAATTCCTTTTCAAAAATTGTAATTTTTTCCGTGTTTTTCTACTAAATTTTGCTCAGTATTTGGTTGGTATTTTTATACCAAAAAAATAAAAATCTAGTATTAAAATACCCGGTTCTTATATATATATTTGTGTGTGTGTGTTTTAGCATTCATTTTGGCTTTAATAACCGATTTATTAAAGTCATGAGAATTTGGTCAATATTTTAAAAATTCTAAAAAAATATTTTGTGTTGTTTTAGTATCAAGGATTACAAATTTATACATAAAACATATTCCCGATATTATAAAGGTACTTCTTTTGATGACATAGAACAATTAGGTTTTTATCTAATAAGATAAGGATCTCCTTACAGAGGAGGGTTTTTTTTAAACTATAGACAGACCGACAATTAGAAGCCACAACAAGACCTTAGATTTTATTACACAACAAAACAATGCAGCTTACCTTAGTTAGGGAATAGTTGGGGTGCTAATACCTTCCCTTTACGCAACTAGTCTCTATAGCCGATCTTTGAGACCAATTAGGGTTCCTAGAGACCAAAATATTAGGTGGTGACTCCCATTCAAATTTTCCACTAATAAAAGACAAGAATTTATTGTCTCTCCATATTTGCCAGATAGACCTATACATTTGCCTGAGTGATGGACAATCGTCCGCGATGCACACATGTGCGACAAAATGACGATTCCACTGGGGATCTTGTGGACTAAGCTTTGGTTTTTTTTTCTTCTAATTATTGTGTTTTATTGTTTGGTTTGTGTCATTGTTAATATGTATTTCTTCATTTGCTCATACACTTTAATTTCATACATATTTGTTTGCATTGTAAAATTGCTTCATGTAATATTTGCATTTTTGTATGAGTTATATTGAAAACTCTAGGTTAAATGGGGGACTAACAGCTTACCTTACGACTTTTAGTCAAGGTGTAAGTTTATGTAAACCTCAACTCTTCACCGAGTGCTTAGACTGGTAATGCTTGGTGCACATGCCATCTCATTACCTGTTGAGCCTCCACATTGCCTTTACAAGGGCAATCATTGGGACAACAATAGACCCTTTTGAGACCAGGTAGCAAGCCACCCATTATGTAATGGCCCAAACCTAATCTTAGAGTATGAACTCTCTACAACACATGTATATACATTGGCATCGTACATATACATCCAATCATTGTAAATAATGTGCATACATACCACAGGTTGAAATATAGGTCCCCTACAAGTCTAAAACATCCTACTTAGAGCGAGAAGCATGGAAGGTGAAGAGCATGCTCATCGTGATACCCATTTTCAAGATAAGTTGGAGTCTCTGAAGACAAGCGTGGCTCGCCTCACTAGCTTACCAGAGTAAACACTGAGAAATACCTCTGGTGAAGGTCCTTCTAACCGACTGGTCACCTTTAATTAGGCTCCTACTACAGTTCAACCTGAAGAAAGAATGAGCGAACATGGTTAAAGCCTTAACAAAATCCAACATTTGTGCAATCAGCAACACCTATACCAACCTCGACAGTCATAGAGGCATATGCTAACGAGTCCCACAAGGCCAAGTCATCTGATAACATTGATCAAGATAAGATAGAGGCTCTGGAAGCCAGAATCAAATTCATTGAAGAAGGTCAACTATATTAAATATGGCTACAGGGGTAGGAAAAACTCATCCCAAAACTACAACACTACATCCCAAATTGCCAACATAAAAAAACCTGAACCACAAAACTTTCAAGCCAAAAGCCAAAATGGAAATTACCAAAGGATCCAAAAACAACTACCTCCATTACCACTACCCCTGAATGAGATGTACCAGAAGCTATTAAGCATCAGACATATAGCTCCCAAACCTCTGGCACCTTTATAGCCCCCTTACCTCGGCTAGTATAAGCTAGAGCTCACTTGCAAATACCATGCTGGTGTTGCCAAACATGACATTCATACTTGCAACACCTTCAAGAGAAAGCTTATGCAATTAATCAAGGCAGAGTCGATAGAATTGGAAGACACCCCTAATATAAACATGACATCACTGCCTAATCCTGCTTAAAGCACATTAGGATGAAATGTTTAGGGAACTAGAAAGCATCAATGGTCCAACATGGGTGTGGAAATGATAGCATGAATTTTGGAGGACATAAATTTTGACCGTAGTGTTGTTCTACACTGTCTTTGAGTCCATCTATACAAAACTTTTAGGGAGGAGGCTAGTTTAAGAACAGATTCGCCAAAATAGAGGAATGAAGCCTGCCTTATTATTGCCTTTTATTTAATGCTTTTGATCATGCCTATTTCGGTCTTGGTGGTGATTTGGATCATAATTCCACAAGACTTTCTCTGTCAAAAGTGCCTTCCTTGTTAAATAAAATCATGTGTTTTCTTGTGTTTATATCACTCCTTTTTGTTGTTGTTACATGTAAATAACATTTTGAGCACAACTTTTGCTCACAAAACTACAACATAAAGAATCCTTCGGTGTTTTCCTTTTTTTTTCCCAAAAACTATACATGTTTTCATATGTTTTCAAGGATTTATTTTTTTGGACCTCCAAACTGAGTACAAGAACACAAATCGTGTTGGTATTTGTCCAAAACAAATGTATTCTAAAAATTCAAGTGATGCCTTAGAAAGGTAAACATATACCCAGAAAACTTGAAAGAAAAAGACAAAACAAAAACAAAGACAAAGATAAAAAATCCCATGAAGTGACTCAAAAGCTGAGTTTTATTTGAATGAATAAATCACTTTGCATACGTGCATGAAAGCAAGACCTATCGATCCTCGATGCATGAGTTTGAGATGAGGAAAGGCCATCTTTGACAATCCTTTCACAAGGCTGAAATATATCCTTTGCAGTCCCATTTTGAGGCTATTACATTTCTTAAAATAACCTTGACTAGGATCACAACCCACACTGGGGGGCAAGTGCGAAAAAACTTAATGATCAAAGTTGCCTACACAAAGCTGGGGCATGATAAAGAAAATCCAAAGGATCCAAAAGATTTGAGCTTCTCATAAAAACAACTGAGGTGATTATGATCAACCAAACAAAAATGAAGAAAACAAAGAGATAGAGCTCAAACCCGACACTAGGGGGCATGACAAACCATTTTGGAAAGAAATTCAAAAGAAAAAGGTTAGGAAATAAGCACAAGTGATCCTTAGTCTTAAAATCCCTTAAACACCTTTTGAGCTTGCAAAATATCTTTTTCTTTGTAACCAGTAGCCAAAGCCTACATTACGTACCTAATCAAGCCCTTTTTTTTTTTTTATCAAAGGCAAGCAATTTGGATCAGTAGGTAGTGCTTTCTCGTGCGGGTCAAATCATTATTCATGCAAATAAAATAAATGCTTTGATCCGATTCAGTTTTCAATAACCCTCAAATTGAAATTTAAACCTTTTATGACCAACCAGATGTCACTTCATCTTTAACCCAAAAACAAAACAAAAAGCTTTCATCACTTCAAGAAACCTGTTCATAGGAATCGCTTGAATTCTTTAGAACAAGTTTATTTTGAACCAATGTCAAAATGATTTTTGTGGTTGGAATAACTTGGAAGTTCCAAAAATTTTACATGAAAACATTTCCTTGCACGAAAAACCCAAACTTACTTTCACATTTCCTTACTCCAAAGTAAACCCAATTTGAACACTTTAAGACATGATCAAGCTGGGAGACAATCCAAAAGCATATGGTAGGGCTGGCTCCATGATTTTCTTCCTAAAAAACACAATGGCAGAGTGGACAACCCTTGAGATAAAGGAATGAGCAATAAAACTCTTTCAGAGATCCAGCTCATATGATGTGAATTGAGTAATCAAGAATGAAAAAGTCATCGATGTTTGTTATCCAAGATTCTACCTTTTGGGAAAAATAGGATTCCGTACAAAAAAGGGGGACCTATATTTCTCTGGTACGTATACATGCATATTAATCATAATACATTGTTTTCAACATTTCAGCAAATCCTTAATCCATCATCACACCTTCTTTATAGTGCGCCTTTGCACCCTCATCTTTTTTTTTAGTGCACATTTGAGCCCTCACCTTCTTTTTTAGTATCCTTTGAGACTTCACCTTTCTTTTGAGTGCGTCTGTGAGCCCTCATCTCTTAAGTAGTGCGTTTTATAACTCTACCTTATTCGTTGTGCACCTTTGAACCCTCACCTTCTTTTTTAGTGCACTTTTGAGCTCTCACCTCTTAGGTAGTGCATTTTGTAACCCAACCTCCTTTCAAGTGTGCATTTGAGCCCTTGCCATGTTTTGTCTGGGTATTATTACAATTCGACCATTCTTTCACCTAGGTAGATCACCCATTACAACAAGACCGCTTTTCCTTTTTCCCAATTTTTTAGGTAGGTCATCCATTACAATTCAACCAATTATCCATGTTTTTTTTTTTCTAGGTAGGTCACCCATTATAATGAGACCATTCTTTCGCCTGAGTAGATCACCCATTACAATAAGACCGCTTTTCCCTTTTCCTATTTTTTAGGTAGGTCATCCATTACAATTCAACCAATTCTCCATGTTTTTTTCTGGGTAGGTCACCCATTACAGTGAGACCATTCCTCCACCTGGGTAGGTCACCCATTACAATGAGACCACTCTTTCCTTTTTCCACTTGGGTAGGTCACCCATTACAATAATACCATTCTCCATGTTTTTTTTTATCTAGGTAGGTCACCCATTATAATGGGACCATTCCTGCACCTGGGTAGGTCACCCATTATAATGAGACCTCACCCATTATAATGAGACCATTCCTTCTCCTGAGTAGGTCACCCATTACAATGAGACCACTCTTTCTTTTTCTACTTGGGCAGGTCGCTCATGAAAAAAAACCAGCATGCGTGTGAGTGTGTGGGTTGGTCACTACTGAAAATAGACCACTTTGAGTATGTGCGGGCAAATCACCCATGAAAATAGACTAGGGTAAGTGTGAGTGTGTGGGCTGGTCGCCCCTAAAAATAGACCACTTTGAGTATGTGTGGGTAGGTCACCCATAAAAATAGACTAGGGTAAGACCACTTTGAGTGTGTGTAGGCAGGTCGCCCATAAAAATAGGTCAGGGTAAGCATGAGTGTGTGGGCTGGTCACCGCTGAAAATAGACCACAGGGTAGGTCGCCCATGAAAATAGATCAGGGTAAGCGTGAGTGTGTGGGTTGATCGCTCCTAAAAATAGACCACTTTGAGTATGTGTGGGAGGTCGCCAATAAAAATAGACCACGGTAAGCGTGAGTTTGTGGGCTAGTTGCCCCTGAAAATAGACCACTTTGAGTATGTGTGCGTAGGTCGCCCATGAAAATAGACTAGGGTAAGAATAAGTGTGTGGATAAGTCGCCCGTGAAAATAGACCATTTTTCTTCAAAATAAGAGGTCGCCTGTGAAAGCAGACCAATTTTCTTCAAAAGGGGTAGGTTGCCCAAGATAATGTGATCGTTTTCCTTTTTCTTCTTTACAAAACTTACAATCTAAAACCACTTGCGAGATTTTGGTTGTAAGCACTGTAAAGAGGGGGCAACTATCATAACCCATTTTTGGGTTATTCACCAATTCACGTTTTTTCTCTCTTCAAAAAAATACAAAAAAATAAAAAATATGATTAAAAAAATATAACAGTGAAAACAGGATGCTAGAACGCTCAGAAAATGGTCAAAAATTGGTTGATGAGGTTTGAGGTTTAAAAATTCAAAGATTAAAATTTGATAGTATTTTGTTGACTGATGTGAGCCCTGTTGACAAACAAAATTCAATTTGAGGAAGAAAGTCTAAAATCAGAAATTTATAGACTCAATTAAATTTTATTTAAGGTTTAATTGAATTTATGGAGGGTTTGATTACAAGAAAATTTGATTTTGAAGTCAATTTAGGCTTTAATTGGAAGAAATTAAAGTTATAGGGTCTAATTATAATTTTTGAGAGTTAATTTGGTCAAATCAGGGGCTTAATTGTATAAATATTGAAGTTTGATGGCCATTTAGGGATTTAATTGAAGAAATCCGAAACCAAGGACCAAAATGAAAAACGCGCTTAAATAGAGGGGCTACAATTAAACTAAATCAGGTGCCAAATTAAAGAAATTAGAAGTTTATTGATCAATAAAGGGTCAAAATGCATAAATTCAAGACCAAGGACAAATGTGAAAAAGACGGCCAACTTCAGGGTCGGCAATTGAATTTGGCAACGATGCAATTGAATTGATTTTTACAATCAAAATTGCAATTGAGGACTCGATTGAATAAATACAAATTGAGGACCAATGTGAATTCTGACATGTTTTTGCCACCTTTTCCTTTTAAATGAAACGTTGCGTTTTGTCCAAAACGTCATCATTTCATACATTGTTCAACGAAAAAATGAGAGACCGGCCAAACGGTGTTGTTTTGAATGGAACTGTGGGTCTTCTTCTTCCCCTGGATGTGCGAGGCAAGGGAAGAAGCATATTTTTCTTCCCCCTGTTTTCATCGACTTTTCTCCTCTCGCTCTCTCTCTTAAACATCAAAAAGATGCCGACCATAACCCCACTTGCATAAACTCTGATTCGTCGGCTACCACGGGGCGGTGAAAAATAGAGGGGACGTGCCCCTCTAGCGGTTTTTGAGGCGGCTACACAGTGGCAACCCCTACCTCTCTCCCCCCTGTTTTTCGCCTATAAATACAGGGGAGACAAGGACAAAGAGAGAGAGAGCATAAGAGAGGGTGGAAGACCGAAAAAAGAAGAAGCAGAGAAGAGAATGAAAAACTAAGAGAGAGAAAGAAAAGAAAAAAAAACAAAGGAAGAAGAGAAGGAAAACATAGTAAAACAAACAAAGAGGAATAGAGAGAAAAAAGAGAGGAGCAGAATAGGGGTAGAGAGGAGAGAACCCTGAGAGGAAAAAGAAAAAAAAAAGAAGAAGAGAAAATAGAAAAAAACAGGGGAAGAAACGGTGAAAACCGTCATCGCCGGCACCTCCACCGTCACCAGCAGCTGCGTCCTGCCACCTCCACCGCCGCTAGCAGCACCGTGAGCCACCGTGGTCAGCCTTCTTCCCTATCCTCCTCCTCCTTCTCCTCCTCCTTCTTTTTCTTCTACGTCTTCTTCTCCACTATTCACGTTGCATGTGAACATTGGAGAGGGCCACTGTTTAATGGGCTGGCAGCGCCGGCCTAGCCCAAAATGATTGGGTCGGGTCCGACCTAATTTAAAAAAAAAATCCTTTTCAAAAATTGTATTGTTTTTTGTATTTTTCTACTAAAATTTGCTTAGTATTTGGTTTGTATTTTTATACTAAAAAAATACAAATCTAGTATTCAAATACCCGGTTTGCATATATATATATATATATGATTAGTACTTAAAAGTGCATTTTTATCAAGGTTTTATATCATCATTTTGCACTTGAAGTATCAATAACTCCTTAACTAGAACATGTTTTATAATAACAAATCTGATAGTATAAGATACCTTTAATTTATGGTAAATGCTAATTTTAAATGCAGGTATATCTCACAATTCAAAGGATTAATTGTTGTGATTAACCATTGGAAGTGAAATGACAAAGAAAAGGTTAAGCTTAGGAAGGAGATGCCAATTCAATTCAAATTTGAACATTGTTCAGTCATTGGGTCATATCTAGAGCTATAGATCTTGGATTTCAGTTTGGTTTATATGGATGGAAAGATAAGAAATAGGCCTACAATTTTCATGGGTAGGGAAAGACCCAAATCTACCGTTTTCAAATTCAAAGTTTGGCCACAAAAGAGAAGATAGAATCTATCCTGCAATCCAGCCCAAACACTGCTCAGATATTTACCCATATCAGGAGTTCTAAAAGGCCAAATGACTTGACATTTGGTGGGTGGAAGGAAAATACAATTTCAAACAACTTTCATATAGAAGACATGCTCAAATTCTGATGGTAGCAATGACATTTCATCCAGACAAGAGCTTGAGGATTATCCACCACGACGTCCACCAACAACACTACTCAGTAGTTTAGACATATATCGAGCTGTAGTGATCTAAATGTTCTGAAATTTAGCAGGTGGAAGGAAATTTGTAGTTTAGACATATATCGAGCTTGAGGGCCAAATGTTGTTGTTATTTATAATTTATATAGTTCACCTCCCTGTGGTTCGACCCCAGTCTTGTCGGGTAATTTATTACTTTGACACTCATGTACTTGGGATAAGACATCAACTTTTTGATTCATATATGGTATGTTGTTTCTTTGCACACTAGGAGATGAGGTTGCTTCCAAAGAATATGCAATATCCAGTGGTAGGAAAGCCTGCCTAATTTATATATGAGAAAGCATAAAGATCAAGTGTGTTGTGTGAAGTAAAATATAGACCAATGTCAATGGTGCCTTAAACATAACTTAAAATGCAATGAACTATTTTTATATGTATAATAGTTAGAGCATGCATGAATCATGAAATATCACTTTATGTGAGTGTTAGGTATTGTAAGTCACTAACAAGTCTAAAACAAGAATATGGATCTTTTAGTAAAATGTCATTTGCTAAGGTCTTAGTCTTAGCTTTAAATGGAGTGCTCATGAGTTTATTGTCCACCATATAAGCTCATTCAAGGATGGTAAGTGTATATTGTGATTGTGAAAGGCCTTCAGATGCGTGGGTGATCTCAATTTCAAGAAAGTGATTAACTAGTCCAAGATCTATCATTACAAGTTATGAACTCAAAAATTGAATGAAGTTTGTAGTTAGAGTATCAGAAGACACTGTAAGAAGTATATCATTGATATAAAAAAGGATTAGTGTATTAAAATTAAAGTGAAAAATAAATAGAGATGAGTTTGAAAGACTATAAAAGAAACTATATTTAAAAAGAAATGCACTAAACTGATCAAACCAAGCATGAGGTGCTTGTTTAAGATCATAAAAAAGTGTTTTGAAGCTTGCAAACATGTGATGGATATTAAGTATCTGCAATTCCTAGAGGTTATTCCATAAGTATATCTTCTAAAATTAATCCATGTAGAAAAGCCTTTTTTATATAAGTTGTGTATGTACCATTTTTGAACTGGTGCTATAGTTATAACCATGCAGATAGTTCCAGGTTTGATAACCTGAGAGAAGGTTTTGGTATAGTCAAATTCTGGTGATACCTATTCGCTACCACTAAATCTTTGAGACAATCTAGTGATCCATGGGTTTGGGTTTTAATTTGAGAACTCATTTAGAGCCAATGACATGCATGGTAGTAGTGCGAGGAACAATTTTTCAAGTTTGATTTTTGTGAAGAGCCTCAAGATCCTTTTCTGTGGCAGCCTTCCAGTCAGGGTGATCTAAGGAAGACGAATGTTGTGATGTTCAAATGGAATCATTGCTGAAATTTTGAGGGAAGTTAAAACATATTTTGGATTGGGCTTAACAATCTCCCTTTGTGATCTTGTAACCATGGTATATGGAAGAGGTACCTGTGTAGATTGAACAAGTTGTGTGATTGATTACATTGAATTAGACACTGAAAGAGGTGAGTATTTCTCTTACATTTCAAGCTCAGTTTCAGGTGGTACTAGATACAAATCAATCATGGGTTCAATTCAATCATGTTGTCAGGTTTTAGTTTTGTCATGCTGTCGGTTTATTTCAGGATCATTTCCAGGTTCTGCTACCTACAATTAAGGCATGGGTTCAGTCCTAACATGATGAGCTTCATTTTGACTTAGAGTATTGTGAGGAAAAGAACCTGCAGTATCATATGAATTAAGATCAAGTGTTGGAGCAGCAGATAAAGAGCTCAAGCATGGTGGAGTGACTGTTGTGGGATGTATTCCTGCAATGGAATTAGAGTTAGTATGAGGCAACTATGAATCAAATATGTTAATAACATGTAGTGATGTAGGAGACGTGGTGTTGCAATTATGATTTTTTTTATAGGGAAAGAATGATTCATCAAAGACCACATGGAGAGAAATAACATTTGGTTTTGCTGGAAGCATGAAAACATTTGTATCCTTTTTTGTTTATCATTGTATCCTACAAAGATATAAAGGACTGTTTTTTGATAAAATTATGTTGCTACAAATATATAAAGGACTGTTTTTTGATAAAATTTATGTTGCTACAAAGTTATAAAGGACTGTTTTTTTGATAAAATTTATGTTGTCTTGTATCTTAGGTGTAAGGGAAGCTTTTAGACCCAAAGACTTGAGGAGATGAATAATAAGGAAGAGTTTCGTGCAATGTAAAGTATGGAGATTCAGAATTAAGAGCAGATGAATGCAATCTATTAATAAGGTAGACAACAGTAGTAAGAGCTTGTATCCATAAAAATAGAATACCTCTGTGAAATAACATAGTCATACCTGTGGAAATGAAGTGTGATGAAAGTTTAAAGCTGATGTATTTTCCTTCTCCATCAGAATGAAAATCCTTGATCTGTAGTTTAAAGCTTATGTATTTTCCTTCTTCATCTCCACAGGTGTGATGAACCACACCTGTGGAGATGAAGTGTGATGAAACTCTCTCTCTCTCTCTCTCTCTCTCTCTCTCTCTCTCTCTCTCTATATATATATATATATATATATATATATATAAGCATTCTATCTGTAAAGTTTACCTTTTCCCTGTAAGGGTGCGGGGTGTATGTAGTTCCATTTTTAATTTTTTTTTATAAAAGAACTAAACTAGATCAAGCAATTGAATAGGAAAAACCAGCTTTTAAAAGTGAAATAATTGATAAGAAGCTCTAGATATTCAAAATCAATTTATCAACAGTGGATTTATAAAAACAATTGCTTCTTTTATATATAAAAAAATTGTAATAATATATTTTAATTAATCTCAAAACACATTAACCTGTCCCTTCCCTTTGATGGCTTTTTAGTCCTACATGCTGTCTTATTGTCTAGAGAAAATTGTTTAATGTGCGATGGGGGAAGTATAATTATAAGATAAACAAACGTTGTTTTCATTTTGGGGTCTACCTTCATCCACTTGAAATTTTTATCCTCTCATGTTTAGTGGGACAGTGAGCCTAAGATATTTGTAGGTTGATCGGTGATTTTTTTCTATAAAATATATAAAAAAGATGGATCCAGGATTCAACATTAAAGGGCGAAAATGAAGATGTAATATTTTACAGGGATTATTATGTACAAATATACTTGTGGATTTGATTCAAATATTTTACAAATATTCTCCGGAAATGATTCAAATCAATTTTTTAATAATGCATCTGTCTTGTAAAGGAATAAACGACAACGAAGAAATGCACCATCTTTCCCTCTCACTATCAATCTTTCCATCAACTTTATAGGACGCTTGGAAACTTTGTCGGCAGGTGAGCGTGAACGGAGCTAATTTTCAGTCGTACATGCTGTCTTATATTTGTGGAGAAAATTGTTTACTGTACGAGGGAGAAATATAATTATAAGATTATCAAACATTACCAGCAGATATAAGAAAGATAGATCCAGGATTCAACATTAAAGGGCTAAAATGAAGATTTAATATCTTTACAGGGATTATTATGTACAGATATACATGATCTCTTAGAAATCATTTTAAAGCTAAGATCCGCCCTTGTCAAGCTAGAATCTAGATAGCACAAAGAATCAAGTCCCCTAATTATATATGCCATATGCATTTATGTTCACATTTATATATTTATAGCCATTGTCATATGCATTTGGGCAGACAAGGCGGGCGGGAGGGGGGGAGAGAGAGAGAGAGAGAGAGAGGTGCTGCAATATATAGGAAAGAGGGCTCGCTGCTTGGGACCCTATATACAGGCACGGCACAGTCCTCTGATCTCCGTCCTCAGGTCAGCACTAACTTGTTCTGTTCTTTGAAATGTTTAGTTTTGGATTTGGTTTAAGCTCTGCAGACATTAGGTGGTTTGCTTAATTATGTTTTAATTAGTTTTCCAGCATGTATAAAACATTTGTAATAAATTTTGTTGTTAAAGTCATTGAACCTGCTGTGAAATGATCAGAGGTTCGACTTTAGATTGCTATGGGTATTAAGATAGCTCTGCGCAAGACTTGAATAGTTTTTTAATAGAACTTAAGCAATGGAATAGTTTAAGTGAATCGAATTACGAAGAAATGCACAATCTTTCCCTCTCACTATCAATTTTTCCATCAACTTCGAAGGACGCTTGGAAATTTTGTCGGCAGGTGAGTGTGAACCAGCTAAGGCTGCATCCAAATATAATTATAAGATAAACAAACATCTTATGGATAAGTTGATATGTTTTAGAGAGTTTAAAACCGGAAGCCTACACTCCACAACTGATTTCAATAGGTCCTCTTCACCGCGGCGATGTCAAACTAGAGATCATGAAAAGGGAGAAATTGATATGTTTTAGAGAGTTTAAAGAGAATAAGTTGAGTGACGAGAGAATTATGGATCTTGTGAACATCATTCGGAATAAAGAAAAGAATATCCGACAATATTATTCAAAGAACTTCAACGAAATTGGGAGCAGGGATTTCATAGAGATGATCCTGCTGGATGCCGTCTTCATTATTGAGTTTTTAAAGGAGTCACATGGTGTTGGAGGGGGTCCTAAGAATTTAGAGCCTTGGATGATGTCCGACATAGAAGAAGACTTGAAGCTACTTGAAAACCAACTACCTTTCTTCATTATTCAGGAAATAGATGAGGAGGTCAATCGCGCTCGCCAAGAGTTACCAAGCATTCCTGTTCTTCGTCTTGCTACCTCTCATTTGGGAAAGTATTGGCTTTCAGATGAGGTACAAAACGACCCGAAAGTACAGAGAAGCAGGCACTTCACTGATTTACTAAGGAATTTAATGCTGAAGGGAGTCATTGTGAGAAGTTTTACTTTTGATAATATCAAGCTGAAATATAGCGCCGTCATGCTTCGCAAGGCAGGAGTGAGGTTTCGGGTCGCCAAAGAGAAATGCTTGCCTAACATAAGATTTGAGAAAGGAGTGTTGGAAATACCACGCTTGGAAGTTGATTACAGCTTCGAACGTTTTGTACGAAATATCATGGCCTTGGAGCAGTGCTACAAACCGTTTGAAGCTTACATATGCAATTACATTAAGTTTCTGGACAATCTTATCAACAGTGCAGAAGACGTGGATTTGCTAGTTGGAAAGGGAATCATTCTCCACTGGCTAGGTGACGATGCCGCACTTTCAAATATGATTAACAAGCTTAACGAAAATATTGGCGACACTTCCACTTGTTATGATGATATGTGTAAAAAAGATGAATGACCACTATGAGAACCAATGGAACCGTATGAAGGCAAGCTTGAGACTTGTATATTTCCCCAATGTTTGGAGAGGTACGGCAACTGTTGCAGCAGCTATCCTCCTGGTCCTCACGTTGATACAGACTATCACTTCCGTAAAATCGGTATTCTAGGATTTTATCTTGTTTAGTTTCATTATTCCTACGTAATGATGGGCTGGATTGTTATTGTTTAGATTGCCGTTTCATTTTGGGTTTGTGTACGTCGTTCTGAACTAATAGCATCGTATCAAATTCTTGTTGTAATATTGTCCAAAAATTGAGTTTGTACTTGTTTCCTCTCAAAATTCTCTTCTTTTAAGATCATCTTCAGATTAAACGAAGCTGAATAATTAATGCATGATCTCGATCTCGATTTCAATATCCCCAGTTCACCAACAATGAATTTATCAGGTTTTATACATTGTTGATCACTTTTTCTCATGTTTAATACCTGGGTATTTTTATTTTTATTTTTTAACATTAGATATTAACCTTAAAACGTCTAGAATATGTGTCGTGTTTAATGGTTTTAAATGGCAAAATTTATTTCTGTTTCACGGTTTAAAATGGCAGAGTTTAATTCTAGCAGCAACGGTTTTCCATATCTCTTATATAAATAGGGGATATAGGGACTGTTTAGAGACATAGAAACTGAGCAAAGTCTTCTATCCACTACCTTTCTATACCCCCTTTTTTTTTTTTTTTTAGTAATTGTCACGGGGTGATGTCGGGATGACGCACTAAAATGCTTTCTGAGAGATATTGTTGGGAAGAAAAAGGTTTTGAATTTAATCATAAAATTATAATTAAGATTCAGGAGTTGCCACTTAATATTATGATTACTATGAATTCTATGGTTTGCGAGAGTTTGAGTAAGGGATTGGTTGTGTAAGGAAAATATGCATCACCCTCAATGCACCCTACCTAAGATAAGTTACATTATTGTTTGATCATTTTTCTATGTCAAGTTTCTATTCGTTAGTCTCATCTAACGTTCAAGGCAGATCTCCCTTCGTAAGGAAGTCTCCACCTCATCGGGTTTAATCCTAACCATTCTAAAATCTGAATTTTAGCATCGCATTTATTTTGCACTTTATATCTTTAATACTTGAGGGTATACTTTACGGTGTAGTTTTACACCTTCAAATATTAAAGTCTATATCTAAACCCTAATATAAAATGAGAAAAATGATTGGTGATGTAACAACCCCATTTCCAAGACTATCACATCAATCATAAAAAGGGAGAAACATGGTGAATTTTTTTTTTTTTGGCATTCATACAAAGTTTGCTAAAAATTTTACCGAAATTTTGGTAGAGTCTCCTTTATACGAAGAGGTCTCAAGTTACACATCCATTATTCACTACTTATACACATTTCAATCATACCACATCTCAAACATCATATTATTCAAGATTACAAACACAATATTCATCCTATAAGGTTGGACATAATTTTAATTCTTAAATAAAAGAAACAAACATACATTATGATTTCAAATACATAGTAATATATTTTACATTCAGACATTGCTTTAAAGGATCTACTACAATTCAAGTCATATAGTTCATTGAAGGGCAAAACACATCGATGTTCATTTAATGTTTTTTATATAACACAAAAACTAGAAGATATGGAATATTGCTCCTGTCATGAATATAATGAACCTGCAACAACATAATATTTGAAAATAATTATATTAAAAGCAATAACTTTTTAGAGAAGAGAAAACAATAATACATATATACATATATTCAATGCTATGAATTATCATCATTTCTTACAATTCCTGTCCAATGTTTCTAAGTGCATTGTTCTAAGAATTATTAAATAATTCCCTCCTCCCTTTTTATTCCACTATTTTAACCAATATTTACCTCTTTGGGGTTGGAGGGATAATTCCTTTAAGGTGTCGAACCCCATTTCATTAAAATTTTCAATCATCCTCCATCAACGATACCATCATAATACTTTTTCCCCAAATCTTGAAAGGAAATGCCAACACTAATGAGTTTCATTAGTGTCATTAGTCACCCATGTCGGGACCGACTAATTAAGTTCATTATAATGCCGACATCAACGCAAACGATTGATGTCATTGACCATTTGCAACCCGAAATGGTCAATTAATTTTTTTTCCATAACACATTGGAATATTTCTGGGAATGTCGATGTCAAGATTATTGACACTATTAGCTTTCACACCAGAAATAACTAATCAAGTTTCATATGAATGCCGATATCGATGTCATTAGTCACTATCATTAACTATTCTTATCCTAAATAGTTAATCAAGTCCACTGTCCCTTGTTTTTAAGGATGGTAATGCCAATGTTAGTAAACCTTACTAACATCATTAGCCTTTGTACTCGGGACCGGCTAATCAAGTTCAAGAAGCGATTATCAATGCAATCCCATAATATAATTCATGTTCTTAACCAAACCAATTAGTCAAATCCATTTTTATTCCTTATTTATTTCACTTTATCTCCTCTCTTTGTGGGTTCACCCATAGATTTACAATCCAAGAATCAAACAAATTATTAAAATCATCGTTATGTAAAAATGTATAAGTATAGATCATCTACCTATTGCAGAACCTCGGTTCGCACTCTCTTGTTGTTGTTGTGTCCCTCCTGCAGTTCCTCTTGATGATAACTTGAATTTCACTTCTTAATTGATTGAAAAATTTCAGCCCCTTCCTCCTTGCATTCAGCTGCCCCTACTCTTTTTTCATTACAATTTCTACAATTGTTTCTTACCAATTCTTTTGTCAAGTGATGCTTTCTCCTAACAACTTATATAAGATTGTAAAATTTTGCTAAGTTTACTCTCTCTCTCTCTCTCTCTCTCTCTCTCATTTGGCTCCATTTCTTTTCTTTTTCATAATTTGAGTCATGCTCCTTATATCTTTCATAATCTTTTTATTTAATTGCATTATTATTATATTAACTATTATAATCTTTACTCTATTTTATTCCTCAACACCTTTTTACTTTGATCCATGATTTTGACTGGCTTTATCTCTAGTGTCAAATCTTCTCTTACTTTAATAGGGACTGGTGGTTGCACTCGTGAGGGATCCACCTTCATCTTTCGTAACAAAGACACACAGAACACATTGTGGATCTTGTTTAGATGTAACTTGAAATTTTAAAATTTTAAAATATTTATGATGATTAGTGCGACTAAATTTATGAACATAAAATGTCATGAATAAAAAAGTGCCTTAATTTTGTGAAATAACACAGAAATTACTATATTACTACATATATCTAAAAAAAAAACCAAAATTGAACAATATATATACCCCTTCTATTCATTCTTGGTTTGTGTTCACCGGACCTGCAGACTGGAAATGGTTAAACTCAGTACTGCATCTGCTTCAACAATGAATAACGAATTTGAAGGAGCAAGTGCATCAAATGGGGAAGATTATGACATGACTAGAAATTTTGTGACACGGCTTAACAGTATGGTGGATTCGTGCACACCTCAACAGGACCTGTATAAGCGCTGTATCTACAAGGTGCCCAATTTGCTTAGAAACGTAAAACCGGAAGCCTACACTCCAAAACTGATTTCAATAGGTCCTCTTCACCACGGCGATGCCAAACTAGAGATCATGAAAAGGGAGAAATTGATATGTTTTAGGAAGTTTAAAGGGAATAGGATGAGTGACGAGAGAATTATGGATCTTGTGAACATCATTCGGAATAATGAAAAGAATATCCGACAAAATTATTCAAAGAACTTCAACGAAATTGGGAGCTGGGAGTTCATAGAGATGATCCTGCTGGATGCCGTCTTCATTATTGAGTTTATAAAGGAGCCAATTGATTTTGAAGATGGTCCTTATAAGAATTTAGAGCCTTGGATGATGTCCGACATAGAAGAAGACTTGAAGCTACTTGAAAACCAACTACCTTTCTTCATTATAGAGGAAATATATGACGAGGTCAATCGCGCTCGCCAAGAGTTACCAAGCATTCCTTTTCTTCGTCTTGCTACCTTTCATTTTGGAAAGTATGCGTTTCCAGAAGTGGTAAACACCGACCCGAAAGTAGAGGGAAGCAGGCACTTCACTGATTTACTAAGGAATTTAATGCTGGATGGAGTCATTGTGAGAAGTTTTACTTTCCATACTATCAAGCTGAAATATAGCGCCGTCATGCTTCGCAAGGCAGGAGTGAGGTTTCGGGTCGCCAAAGAGAAATGCTTGCTTAACATAAGATTTGAGAAAGGAGTGTTGGAAATACCACGCTTGAAAGTTGATTACAGCTTCGAACGTTTTATACGAAATATCATGGCCTTGGAGCAGTGCTACAAACCGTTTGAAGCTTACATATGCAATTACATTAAGTTTATGGACAATCTTATCAGCGGTGCAGAAGACGTGGATTTGCTAATTGGAAAGGGAATCATTCTCCATTGGCCAGGTGACGATGCCGCACTTTCAAATATGATTAACAAGCTTAACGAAAATATTGGCGACACTTCCACTTGTTATAATGATATCTGTCGTAAGATGAATGTCCACTATGAGAACCGCTGGAACCGTATGAAGGCAAACTTGAGTCTTGTATATTTCCCCAATGTTTGGAGAGGTACGGCAACTGTTGCAGCAGCTATCCTCCTGGTCCTCACTTTGATACAGACTATCACTTCCGTAAAATCGGTATTCTAGGATTTTATCTCGTTTAGTTTCATTACTACTATACGTATTGATGGGCTGGATTGTTATTGTTTAGATTGCCGTTTCATTTTGGGTTTGTGTAGTTCTGAACTAATAGCATCGTATCAAATTCTTGTTGTAATATTGTCCAAAAATTGAGTTTGTACTTGTTTCCTCTCAAAATTTTCTTCTTTTAAGATCATCTTCAGATAAAACGAAGCTGAATAATTAATGCTTGATCTCGATTTCAATATCCCCAGTTCACCAACAATGAATTTATCAGGTTTTATACATTGTTGATCACTTTTTCTCTTGTTTGAAAGTAGGAACACATAGCACATTATGCAAATAATAGACAGAATTCAGAGGCAACGATCCTTTCGCAACAATATTAGCTTTGTCTCCGGTAGGTAACATTACAAGAGGTAACGAACAACTTTTATTTTTGTGGAAAAATAATTTAGATGACGAAGAAAAATGATCTGTCGCCCCGCTATCAATGATCCAATTGCGGGAAGTGATGTTAGACAAACCTGGCTTGGTCAGCGCATTGGCCTGAGAGATAAAATCGTCACTTTTACTAACAAGCGACAAAAGTTGTTTCAACTGATCCTCTGAAATCCAACTGATCCTCTGAAATCCCAACAATCTGGTTGCCACCAATTTTAGAAGACCCCTCGGCAACATTATTCACTACAGGCTTAGTTCTATTGTTGAATCCTCTTGAGCCGAAGTTAAATTTAGCCTTTGGATGGCCCACTGGATAGCCATTTAACTCATAACAGGTTTGGATCCAGTGTCCCATTTCTCCACAGTGTGAGCAATTGGGGAGTCCTCTGCCTGTGCCTGGACCATGTCGTCGTCTATCTTGCCTGAAATTTTCATGTTGCCTCTCTTGCGATCGTGATTTTTGTGACCCATATGGACGGTTGGATCGCTCATGTCTGACTGGGTTGGGTTGCTTCGAACCGCCATAGCGTATGTTGAACTTAGGAGGCGTTGTTTTTCTTCTTGAGAAACAGAGGAATATGCCTGCCGAACTGAAGGAAGGGGATTCATCAGGAGAATCTGCCCGCGAATAGCACTATAAGTGTCATTCAGCCCCATCAGAAATTGCATCAATTTTTGCTGATCTTGTTGTGCCCCGTGTATTGCATTATTGTATGAAGCCAATTCATCCCATAGACCTTTCAATTTGGTGTAGTAGGTAGAAACAGAGAGTTGTTCTTGTCTGAGATAAGCAATGTCTCGCTGAATCTCAAAGATACGAGGTGCATTGCCTTGAGAGAATTGCTCACGAAGATCTTCCCAAACCTCATGAGCAGTAGAATAATAAATCACACTATTTGAAATTTCCGGACTGAGAGCGTTGACGATCCAGGAATGGACCATATCATTACATCGAGACTAGGTCGCATAACCTTCGGGATCAGTTTCTTCTGAAGGGGCTTTGATTGAATCATTGACAAAGCCTAACTTATTTTTAGAATTTAAGGCCAAAGTCATAGCTCTTTTCCAAGTGGAATAATTGTCTCAGTTCAAAGGTTTGGAAACCAAAACCAAGCCCGGTTGATCTGCATGATGAGTGAAATAGGGGTTTGAGATACTTGCCTTTGAGAGATCTGCAGAAGTGGTAGGAATGGCAATCTCCTTGCCTGTGTCAATTGTTGGTGATGTTTCATCTGTGGACATAATGGCTGGAAAAGGAATATGCTACACGAGTGACTTGAGTGCAGCGATGAACAACGATGAATCAAGATGAATCAGGATCTCAACTCTACTCCGATACCATGAAAAGATGAAGGAAAAATATAATTTGCTTGAATGAATATTATTGACATTAGGTCGTGTATTTGTACAGCAAAACATTCCTACAAGTCAGGAATGAAAAGCTACATTACAGGAATGAGAAACTACATTACAGGGTGTCAAGCTATAAGATAGGCATTACAATAGAAAGATAGTATACACTGATTATCTATTACTAAATAAAGAGAATATTAAAGTTTAACTTCCTAACAGATCTCGATTTCAATATCCCCAGTTCACCAACAATGAATTTATCAGGTTTTATACATTGTTGATCACTTTTTCTTTTGTTTAATACCTAGGTATTTTTCTTTTTTTAACATTAGATATTAACCTTAAAACGTCTAGAATATGTGTCGTGTTTAATGGTTTTAAATGGCAAAATTTAATTCTGTTTCACGGTTTAAAATGGCAGAGTTTAATTCTAGCAGCAACGGTTTCCCATATCTCTTATATAAATAGGGGATATAGGGACTGTTTAGAGACATAGAAACTGAGCAAAGTTTTCAAACTTTCCTGTATTTGTTTACCATTAGAAAAGTTGGTCAATGGAAAACACTTTTCGGTCAACAGAAAACATTTTCCAGTCAAAGGCAAATTTGGCTTGGTTTCCAGGAAATTGTTTTCTTTTTATTTTGGGCAGAAAACACTTTTCAGAAGTTGTGAAAAATTTAGAAATGTTATATTATTTGCTAATTATATCAAATTTGATCTTCAAACTTTTGATTGCTATATATATTTTATTTTGAATATTTATTTTTCAATTTCGTCCCTTATAATTTAATTTTTATATAACTTTGGTCCTCATTTTTATAATTGTTATTTGTTTTCCCCTTATAATTTTTTAATTGAAATTTTTTATCTATCAAATTTGGTCCTCATTCTTTTGATTGTTACTTATTTCATTTGAAATAATTTATGAAATGTTAATTATTATTATTTTAATTTCTTCATCTTTCAATTTTTTTATTTTTTAGATTTGATCTCTATTATTTTAATTATTATTTATTTTATTTGAGATAATTTATTAAATTATATATTTTTTTAATTTCATTATCATTTAACTTTTTAATTTGTAAGATTTGTTCCTCATTATTTTAATAAACTTGAAAAAAATAAAATATTAATAAGTTATTTTCCAACTCATTTTCCATGACATCACCAAACACTGGAAAGTGTTTTCCAACTTATTTTCCATTACACTGCCAAACATCGGAAAATAATTCACTTTCTCGGAATTCACTTTCCCAGAATTTACTTTTTAAAAGGAAACTACTTTCCAGCAAACAAACGGGGCCTGAGCAAAGTCTTCTATCCACTACCTTCTTATACTCCTTTCTTTTTTTTTTTAGTAATTGTCACGGGGTGATGTCGGGACGACGCACTAAAATGCTTTCTGAGAGGTATTGTTGGGAAAAAAAAGATTTTGGATTTAATCATAAAATTATAGTTAAGATTTAGAAGTTGCCAACTAATATTATGGTTACTATGAGCCCTATGGTTTGTGAGAGTTTGAGTAAGGTACTGGTTGTGTAAGGAAAATATGCATCACCTTCAGTGCACCTTACCTAAGATAAGTTGTATTATTGTTTGATCGTTTTTCTAGGTCAAGTATCTATTCGTTAGTCTCGTCTAACGTCCAAGGCAGATCTCCCTTCGTAAGGAAGTCTCCACCACATCGAGTTTAATCCTAACCATTCTAAAATCTGAATTTTAGCGTCGCATTTATTTTGCACTTTACATCTTTAATACTTGAGGATATGCTCTACCGTGTAGTTTTACACCTCCAAATATTAAAGTCTATATCTAAACTCTAATATCAAATGAGCAAAATGATTGGTGATGCAACAACCCCATTTCCGGGATTAACACATCAATCACAAAAAGGGAGAAACATGGTGAAATTATTTTTTTTCTTCATTCATACAAAGTTTGCTGAAATTTTTACTGAAATTTCGGCAGAGTCTCTCTTATACCAAGAGGTCTCAAGTTACACATCCATTATTCTTTATTTATACACATTTCAATCATACCACATCTCAAACATCATATTATTCAAGAATACAAACACAATATTCCAAATATTCATCCTTTAAGGTCGAACATAATTTTAATTCTTAAATAAAAGAAATAAACATACATTATGATTTCAAATACATAGTTGTTGCACGTGTGTGGCGTCGCGGTGATTGCGTCCACTCTTATAAAGTGTATTCTATCTATCTTGGAAATATAGGGAGATAAGGAATTCTTGTCTTTTATTAGTGGAAAAATAAAATGGGAGTCGTCACCTAGTATTTTGGTTACTAAGAACCCTAACTGGTCTCAGAAATCAGGTACGGGGTTTGGTTATGTAAAGGGAAGGTATTAGCACCCCAAATACATCTTACCTAAGGTAAGCTGTATTGTTTTATTGCGTGATAAAATCTAAGGTCTTATCGTTTTTTCTTGTTGTTGGTTCGTCTATGGTTTAAGAAAAGTCCTCCTTTGATGGTTTCCTGGTTTTGGAAAAGAGGAAGACGATGGTGACTTAGCTCTCCAGTTCTCTGTGTTCTTTGCTTCGCCGTTCGGTTTCTCTTGTTTCTGTTCCTTTGCTCCTCTGTTCCCGTCTCCTTATTCGGCCCTCCTTCGTGTCTCCCTCTTTTCTCCTGTATTTTTGTTCCCCTTCTCTACACCCCCCTTGTTCTCTCTTTCTTTTTTTCTCCCTTCTGACTCCTCACCCCTTTTCTTCTCTTCTGTTATATCCCTCCTCTAGCTTTTATAGCCAGAGGATGCATGCGTTTTCAGGATTATTGCAGGAAGATAGTAACGGTCAGCGTGCATCATGGTGGCGAGGGATATCAGCCGCGAGATGTGCCCCTCTGATTGAAACAGCTCCACTGTGTTTACTGCTAAAACGCCGCCGCTGTCTTTACTGCACACCGTTGTTAAAGAAGATAGTGAATAGTGTTCAAGGAAACGACACCATTTTCAAATTCAAATGGATATTTTTTATTTCATCCTTGTAGTTTTGTAATTTTGTAATCAAGCCTCCGGATAAATTGTAATTGAATCCCTTGATTTTAGCATCATTTACAAGATAGTCTTTGGTTTTGGATTCATGCGATTTGACCCTCAATTTATCAATAAACTTCTAATTTCTTCAATTTAGCCCCTGATTTGGTCAATTTCGGCCCTTTTATTTACACGCCTTTTCCGATTTAGTCTTTGGTTTCAGTTTTTTTTAATCAAGTTCCTAATTGGACATCAAACTTCAATAATTATGCATTTCTTCCAATAAAAGCCTAAATCGACTTTAAAATCAATTTTTCTTTCAATCAAACCCTTCATAAATTCAATTAAACCCTCGATAAAATTTAATTGAGTCCATAAAGATCTGATTTTGGATATATATTTTTAAAATTAAGTTTTCTTTGTCAACAGGGCTCTCATTAGTCAACGATATACTGTTAAATTTCAATCTTTGTATTTTTTAACCTCCTCAACCAATTTTTGGCCATTTTTGAGCGCTCCGACATCTTTTCTCATTGCAACATATTATTTATTTATTTATTTATTTATTATTATTTTGAATTTTTTTACTCTTATTTGTTTTTGTATTTTCTCATTTTTTTTTGTGGAGACCCAAAAATAGATAACAACGATAGTAATACAGTTTACATTCAGACATTGCTTTAAAGGATGCTACTACAATTCAAGTCATATAGTTCATTGAAGGGAAAAACACATCGATGTTCATTCAATTTTTTTTTATAAAACACAAAAACTAGAAGATCTGAAATATTACTCATGTCATAAATATGATTAACCTGCAACAACATAATATTTGAAAATAATTATATTAAAAGCAATAATGTTTTAGAGAAGAGAAAACAATAATACATAAATACATATATTCAATGCTATGTATTATCATCATTTCTTACAATAATGTTTATTTTGTTTGTTTACAAAACTGCCACCAACCTTTTTATTTTGTTTTGTAATTAAAAAAATTGAAATTTTATATAAAAAATATAAAAAGAAAATCAGGAAGAAAAGAAAAGAGAAAAGAAAAATAGTGAAGTGAAAAAAAAAGGAAAAAAAAGAAGAAAAAGACGAAGAAAGGAAATTTTAATACACTTTTACATGTTATTGTTATTATTGAGAACCGTGACATTTAAATAACGTCACATTTCATGGACACCATATTTAAATTAATGTTAAGGTAATTTTAATTGATGTAACTGTTCACAACATGCACTGTATTTTGTATTTTGAAATTGTTGATATGCTTGGGACTGCTATCTGGGCGAGTGGACTTGCGAAGCAGGTAGGATGTAAACACAAGTTGGATTTCAAGGACTTCGGTTTCATTTCGCCGACCAGCTAAGAGACTTTGAGCACTCCACGCGCAGCAGACGACACAATTCTGACAAAGTAATTACTCGCTTGGAATCTCACGTAAATAAGAAATATTTGACGACAAAAGTCTGACAAAATAATTACTCGCGTGGAAAAAATCTATAGTTAACGAGTCAGAAGAAGACAAGTAGAGAAGGAGAAAGTGTGTTATAGTGAAAGAGGGAGATGAAAGTTGAGTTATATGTTGGATCGAGAGGTAATCAGTAGACTGTACAATGAAGGGAAAAACTTAAACTCTAGATTGTAACTAAAAGAAAAACTTACTGTTTTTCCAACACGAGAACAGGCCCACCAACATTATACTTTATAAAAAGCCAACTACATAAGTTTGTCTTTCCTTTCAAACCATTATTTATTAATTTCCTCTCTCTTTTTATTACACCTAATATTGGTCCCACCAACATGGATCATCCATTTCCTTTTCAATTATTTCAATTTAACATTTATCGTATCCCATTACCCAAATTCTACACACTTAAACCATTATTAACATTTTGCTTACAAAATCAGGAGCTTAATTATATAAATATTAAAATTTAAAAACATAAGGATGCCCAAAAAGTGATTAAAGATTGATTGAGAAAGTTCAAAAATACAAAAATTAAAATTTAACAGTATATTTTTTTACTGATGAGAGCTTTGTTGACAAAAAAAATTCAATTTGAAGAAGAAAAGTACAAAATCAGATGTTTATGGACTCAATTAGATTTTGTTGAAAGATTTATTGAGTTTATGAAGGGTTTGATTGCAAGATAAATTATTTTTTAAGTCAATTTAGGCTTTATTTGGAAAGAATTAAAGTTTGAGAATCGAATTATAATTTTCAAGAGTTAATTTGGTCAAATTAGGAGCTTAATTGCATAAATATTAAAGTTTGAAGGCCAATTAAAGACTTGATTAAAAAAATTCAAAATCAATGATCAAACTGGAAAATATGCGTAAATATAGGGGTTAGAATCAAGGATTAAATTGAAAAAATTTAAAGTTTATTAATTAATTGAGGGTCAAAATGTATAAATTCAGAACTAATGATCAAAGTGAAAAAAAAAAGGCTGACATTTGAATTTGACAAGGATGCAATTGAATTGAATTTTTAGAATCAATTGAAGACTTGGTTAAACAAATAAAAAAATTAAAGATTGATTTGAAAATAAATTTTTTAACACCATTTCCTTTAAATAAAACACTGGATTTTGTATAAAACGATACTATTTTATACACTGTTTATTAAAAAAAAATCTCAAAATAGTGTTTTTTTGAACTACACTGTATCTTTTTTTTTCCCCGGAAGCGCAACTACAGGGAAAGAAGATTTTTCTTCCCCTCCTTTGCACCGTCTCTCCCTTTCTCTTCCTCTCACTTGTCCAAAAACCCTGACATAACCCACACCTTCTCATGACCCTACCACCATGATAAAAGAGGCAGGGGAGACAAGCCCTGTGAGGGGCTGCATAAAAGCTGCCCTAACCACATGACTGGACAGAGATAGGTAGCTCCCACTCTCTCTACCACTGTAAATACCCCCTCACAGGTGGTGACAGGGGAATGAAAAAAATAGAGAGGAGACTGGATCCCATTTTCTATCACCAGTCAAGTGGATCCCATTTTCTTTGAAGAGAAAAAACGTGATAGTCAAGTAGATGAAAGAAAGTCAGCATATTACATATTAAAATTGAAAACATCGTATAAATATAAAATTAACAACAGATTAAAGTTTATTATATGGTATCAATTACTTAGTCAAGTGTATATATATTTATATATTGTCATTACCAATAGAAAAAACATATTGCATCAATTTAAGAAAAAAAAGTTACAAAAGAAAATCTTCAACTGGTTGAAGATCAAAATCTTAATTCATACCAGGTAAGGTGTTTTAAACATGATCTTAAAATTCATTTCAAATTCGATAATGAATTGATATCTTGATATTGAATTATAGGTTAGGGTTCTTAAACATGAATTGGGAAAAAATATTTGTTTTTAAAATTAAGTTAATTCATGTGTGACATGTGATGGGGGTATGAAACCAAAATAATTTACATATAAAATGTAGTTTGTGAAAGTATTGTGTGAAGGGAAGGGGGTGACGAACCTGAACAGACTTTTCTCCTGACTTTCGGTGAGATTGCGGGTAGGAGGATGAGGGAATTAGGGTTGGGTTCCTCATAGAAATTGTAGTTTTGGATGTTAGCTAACCAAAGAAACTGGTTGTGCTCAATTTGGAGCTGTAACTCTCCAATTATGGGTCACCAACCAATACTGAGTCATGATTGATTCTGTAAGGCAGTAGGACTGATTAGTTGATGAGTAATTTTAACTATCTTGGAGGCAGAATTGGGTTCTCCTTCCTTCAGAGAACTTGTAGACTCGTGTCTTAGCTTTCCAACGAAATTAATCTCACTAAAATGGAGTTCTAGAACTCTAAATATAGTTAAAAATATGGTGAGTGTTCAGACAGTAACAATTCAATGTCTAGGCAGTAACAGTTGGACAGTAACAGTTCAATGTTTAGACGGTAACGGTTGGACAATATATAACAGTTGGACAATAACAGTTCAATGTCTAGACAGTAACGGTTGGACAATAACAGTTCAATATCTAGACAGTAACAATTTAAAGTTAGACAGTAACACTTAGACTTTCACATGAATACTATATGTAAGAATATAAAAGAACTGAGTCATGCGAATACTTGCACGTTGAGATACTCACTCTGAAAATATACATGATATATGTATGTATGTTGTTATGAGGAAATGAACATGCATAGAAAGTAACATATGTGTAATGAATGAATATAGATTCTCTATAATAATCGGCTTAAAGGAATCATAACCAAAAACTTCCTTGTGATTCAGGAGGAGTGACCAAGATTGAATCTTCTGTTAGGGGAGTTCATGAGACAGACGGAGCAGGTGCATGATTTTCCCTCCTATTTGCACTTATGCAATTTAAAGTTCTTCTGGTGAATGCAATTACAATAAATACCATGTTCAATGTAAATAAAGTCCAACGTATTTATAAGATTAGCTTCGGCTAATGGCATCCGTGATAGGAATGCCGGGAAATGAATTACAAAATTAGTTCCGGCTAATGGCATCCGTGATAGGATTGTCGGGAAATGAATTACAAAATTAGTTACGGCTAATGGCATCCGTGATAGGATTGTCGGGAAATGAATTACAAAATTAGCTTCGGCTAATGGCATGCATCCGTGATAGGAATGCCAGGAAATGAATTACAAGATTAGCTATGGATAATGGCATCCGTAATATGATTGCCGGGAAATGAATTACATGAGTAGCTTGGGATAATGGCATGCATCCGTGATAGGAATGCCAAGAAATGAATTACAAGATTAGCTATGGATAATGGCATCCGTAATAGGATTGTCGGGAAATGAATTACATGAGTAGCTTGGGCTAATGATGTCCGCATTGGGACGCTCGGGAACGATTGATAAGACTCGATTTCTAAAGGGTATCAGTGTTTAGGACTCAACTTTATCAAGCCTATGTAAATATCTAACTTAAGTATAATGGAATTAACACGTTTATACAGTATGCTTTTGTGTAAACCTTAATATAATTATAAAAGTCTAACTTAGCATGTAAGTACATTAGGTATCTTGTAATTAACCCTTTTGAAATGTTCAAGAACACTTATTTTGTTTTAAATGCTCTCTTTGCATATAAGTATCCCTTTTTATTTTAAATTGTATAACATGATATATGGGCTATGTTCATATTGAATTTATTTTTAGGAATATATATATATGTTGTGTGGACTATATGAAGTGTTGAATATTGATGATTGAAATAAGGTCCGGAATTATAGGACCATGTGATGATGGATTGATTGAGAATATTAATAGTAGTCAAAAACTTGGGATGTCCTAAATACAAACGAAACTCTACCAAAATTTTGGTAGATTTCAAACAAAAAAAAAGTACCCTCAAATTAAGAGCATATGTTGTGATCATTTAGCGTTGTTCAAATAGTTGGGACTGTTACACCTTGACTCTAAAATTTTTCAATTTAACCCCTAATTAACCCCAAAACTCTAATATTCTTGTGATTTTGCCCCTTATTTCAATCACTCGACTTGGTAAAAATTAAATTTGATCTCTAAAAATTCTAATCTTCTCAATTAAGCCCAAATTAATCTCCCAAACTTAATTTTCAACAATTAAGCCCCTAATAAAATTAATTTGACCATTTTAAAGTATAATTAAGTCCTTGCACTTAATTAAATCATTTAATTGGACCCAAATTAATTCTTAAACATAATTAAACTTTAATTTGGCCATGATTAAATCAAATTGACCTATTTAAAATTTAATTATATCATTGAACTTAATTTTTATACAAATTCGTCCAATAATTATTTAATTTGACATTAAATCTGCATTGTTTTTTCAATATTAGGTATAATTGGGTACAAGGAAACTTCAAATTTCATCCAAAATTGCAGTTTGATTTTTATATATTTTATGGAATTCTTCTTGACCTATTTTATCTATGTTGTTAGTCTTTATTTTATTTTATTTTAGAAGAAAAATAAATTTAGAGAAAAACCCTTATAACAATACTAATAGTTTAGGGTAAAAGGAGGGTGTTTTTGATGGTGGCAGTTTGCAATGACGGATGACACAAAGCCACCATCGTCGTTTTTTGGGTTCAAAGAGAGAAAAGAGAGAGAAATCGTAGAAGAAGCAAGAAAGTAAAAAAAAAAAAAAAAAGAGAAGGGAAAAGTCTTAAAAAAAGGGTATTGAAATTGTGATTAAAAGACACTGTTTTACATTTATAGGTCCATGTGTTAGCCTGTAGTCTGACCCAAGGGTCCGCTCCTCGACCCGCAACTAGCTTTACTCATCTACTTTATTTTGTTTGTTTACAAAACTGCAACCAGTCTTTTTATTTTGTTTTGTAATTAAAAAAATTGAAATTATATATAAAAAATATAAAAAGAAAAAAGAAAATCAGGAAGAAAAGGAAAGAGAAAAGAAAAATAGTGAAGTGAAAAAAAAAAGGAAAAAAAAAGAAGAAAAAGACGAAGAAAGGAAATTGACGTATTTCCATCCGATTGTTTATGCAAACTTCTCCGGTTGTCCAAGTAAGCAAATTTTGATTTATTTGTTTATTCCTTTATTTCTTTGTTGTTAATTCTTTTGAGAAACAAAAGAATTTTTTAAGACAATTGCACTTTAGCTGATGTTCTATTTCGCAAATTCCAAGTTGTGTTTTATATGGTGTTGCATTTCCATGAACAGAACCATTTCCTTACCAGTTTTGGCTGCTATTGATCTCTGGTTGGTCGTCCCTCTGCTGGATTTAGTGGTTTCTGATGGCTGACTTATGCCATGTGCCTTGTGTTCTGGTTGATGCTGCATGCCATGCTGTGCTACATATGTTGCTCACTCCTGCTCTCATCGCTGTTTAGTCATGCTTTTGGAGTCCCTGGCTTGATGGGCATAAATGGATGTATGCTGCATGCCATGCTGTGCTATATTTATATTTATATTTATATTTATCAATAATAATAATATTTTTATTATAATCATAATAACAATATTAATAGCAATAAATGAATAATACCATTAATATTTTAATAGCAACAATAAATTCTGACAAAATAATTAGAAAAATAATTACTCGCTTGGAAAAAATATTGAGAACCGTGACATTTAAATAATTAGCACTCCACGCGCAGCAGACGACACAATTCTGACAAAATAATTACTCGCTTGGAAAAAATCTCACGTAAATAAGAGATATTTGACGACACAATTCTGACAAAATAATTACTCGCGTGGAAAAAATCTCACGTGTATGAGAAATATTTGTAAAATATTCTCACGTAATTTTTAAAAGCCAATTTGTGTTCTCAGCCAATGTTTTTTTTTAATTATTTTAAATCAATGTGGGTATCTACTTGAGAAGTAAAAATAATTATAAAAAAATATTCAAAAATTATATCAACTTTAATCAACCTATCAAACCGGTAATTCATGTCATAAATTCAAGAAACTTTATAAAAAGTAAATAACAAAATTAAAAATTCAATTAAAAAAATATTTAATTTAAAAAGGATCTTAAAAAAAATTAACATAAGTCAACTTCCCAATCTCATGGCATTGGTTATATAAGACATCGAGATAACCTTATAGAAAAAAAAATATATTATAATGCTCTATTTTCAACCAACTCAATTTTAAAAAATAAAATCAAGAAAAATAATTAATTAGAAAAAATGTGCACAAAAAATTATTCAAGTTAAACTAAGTTAACTTGTTAAACTGAAGACATGAGTACTGAAATAAGGATAAGTTCATGGAAAACATATAAAAAAAATATATGAAAGCCCACTTTCTACAAATCTAATACTGAATAATAAAATTGAGAAAAAAAAATTAAATTCATAAATCAATATATAACCTAATAAAAAAAATTACGAAGCATAATTTTTAAAAATAATTTAATATTTGATGAAAAAATTAAAAAAAGATGGTGTTATTAAAGAGTAAAATTAAAATAAAAAATAAAAAATAAATACAAAAAATTATTCCAATAAATAATATATTATAAGTATAGATCCTTTAATAGTTTGATAATTCAATGTTCACGAAGCAAATAATTGGAGATCATAGTCTACAATGACAGCTCTTTTTTGGATGTTTTCCAAAAATCAAAGATTAGTTGTTGGCTTAAATTAACTCTTACCTTTAGGTTAATTCTCTCTTTAAGGTCCCTTTACTGAATTCAGATGGAAAATTAATCAAAGATCGGTTCCTGATCGGTAAAAGATTTTTTTTGCTCCACTTTTCTATTTCCATTAGAATATGTTAACATTTTATTTGAATATGAATAGGTACGATTAGGATTTCAACCAAAAAAAAAAAAAAGTTTTGAAATATGCATTAATTACATTGAAAAATGCTTCAAATTAGAAAAGCATTGCTTAAGTTTTAAAATTATATTAATAAAAAAAATAGATGGAATTATACAAGAAAAATATTTTGTTTTGATAGAATTTAAATTATATGTTCTCTTATAAAAAATAATTTTATTGTTATAGAATTAAATAAAATAATTTTGAAGAGCTACTCTCAATACAAGATTAAATTAATATCTTAATATATATTTATTTTTTTAATTTCTAGACTTAATTTTTAGTTAGTGTTAACATTTTATTTAATATTTATTAATACATATAATTCTTAGTTTATTTTATTAAATACAAACATAAAGTTTTTGATTTTCAATTAATTTTATTTGCTTACTTATATCTTTGGAGATCATAAAGTTTTTGCTTTCAAAATATATATATATATATATATATATATATATATATATACACACACACACCTATAAATCAAAATAATGAGTTGATCTTCACGTGGTCCTTGACATTTTATTTGCTTACTTATCTTGATACATAGACACACCAAAAACAGCTAGTGAAAGCTAGCTTCATCATTGAAAAAAACAAATTCCTCAAAGGTTTTTAATATAATAATAATAATAATAGTAGTAGTAGGTTAAATTTGTTTTCCAATATATCTCTGAGCTGGAGATGATCATTGAAGCATATGACAATAATGTGAAAACAACAGATCGCAAAAGAAAACACGAGCTAAAGATGAAAAAAACACTAAAAATACCTAAAATTGTCATTACAAGGTTACCGTTTATTTCTAACTTAAATTCAATCTAATTACTTATCATTTTTTATATCCTAATTTGTATAATTTCTCATCTAAATAAGCGTTCAGGTTTAAATAACCTGTTTGGGGGTTGTTATTTTTTTTAAATATTTTTCGTGCCTAAATGCATCAAAATGATAATTTCTTATCTAAATAAGCATTGGGTTTAAATAACCTGTTTGGGAGTGTAGTTGTAGTTGTTTTTTAAAGTGTTTTTCGTGTCGAAATGCATCAAAATAATTTTTTTTTTATTTTTTAAAAATTGTTTTTGAGATAAGCGCGTCAAGACAATAAAAAACATATAAAAAAATTTAATTTTTAATAATAAAAATTAAATTTTTTGAAAACAGAGGATAAAATCCTGTCAATACATTAATGATTAATAAGACTTAAGGATATTTTTATGATAAAAAATGTTTCCACACATTATTCATGTTTTTTATCTAATAATAATAATAATAATAATAATAATAATTTTCTTATAAATTTTATATATATATATATATATATATAAAGTATCTCTGATTTCAAAAGAAACTAATTAATATGTTAATATAATTTTTTTAAAGTATGTTAATCCATTTTTTTAAATATATATCTAGCTGTCATGAACATAACTGCATGTATATGACAGTGACTATAAATATATAAATATAAATGTCAACATAAATATGCAATGACTACAAAAATATAAAGGTGAAAATGACCTCTCACCGAAAATGACTACATGACATGCACGTTTTGCCGACATTATTTTGACTAAGTTATCTTCTGACCCTCTCTTCTTTTTAGCCCTCACTCACTCAATAGATTTTTTTTTCGATACATAAGGCAAAAAAAACTTCGCGAGGTTTTTTTAGAAAAAACCTGTTTTCAAAATTATTTTTTATCCAACAAGTATTAAATTAATAATTTTTTAATGTTTCTTTAATAATTTTAATATATTGGTGTTAAAAAAATCTGAAAAAAGTATATTATTTTAATATATTTTCAATTAAAAAACATTATACACCGTATTACCACATATAAACTTCCATAGAAAAAGAGAACAAGAGGCTGTGTTGCACATATGTTGTATGTTATCATCCTTTTATATCGGGTTTTTAGATATCTGAAAATAACCAAGTATTTTTATATTTTTTATGGTTTAAAAAATTTAAAATTAAAACTTATTATTTTGATCATTAAGAATTTTAACTAATCTTCAAAGTCATATGTGTTTTAGGTGTACAAATTCTCTAATTAAGAGTCATATATAAATATTATAACTTTTTGATCTTAAACTTATTTTATTTTGAAGGGATATAATATTTTTATATGAGCTCGAAAGTTTTAACAGGTGATATTTTATTTGTTTTGATTTCATTTGATAAGGACTTTGATTCTATCCTTTCTTGATAGACTTTAACTTCTATTTGAAAGGACTTTTCAATTATTTGAATCTGATTTTTTATAGGTTCTCTTACTATTTATAAACATGTGAATCATGCCTCACATGGTCCTTGACATTTTATTTGCTTACTTATGTTGATACATAGGCACACAAAAAACAGCTAGTGAAAGCTAGCTTCATCATTGAAAAAAACAATTCCTCAAAGGTTTTTTATATAATAATAATAGGTTATATTCGTTTTCCAATATATCTCTGAGCTGGCGAAGAACATTAAAGCATATGACATTGACTGAATAAAACATAAAATGCATGTAGTCAATATATAATGTGAAACAACAAATTGCAAAAAAAAACACGAGCTGGAGATGAAAAAAACACTGAAAATACTTAAAATTATCATTACAAGGTTACCGTTTATTTCTAACTTAAATTCAATCTAATTACTTATCATTTTTATATCCTAATTATTTGTATGTTGATTATTTTGCTTTTATAATCAACCCTAGATAAGATAATTTAGATACTAAAGAACATTAATTTCTCATCTAAATAAACGAAAATGAAAATGAGTGAAAAATCACATTATACCATCACAACCATGTAGAAGAATACAGTAAAATTAAATAATTTGTATAGCACAAAGTATCCTGTAGTCTTCGTAGAGCATCAAAGATGTCTACGAGTGAGCCAGTGAACATTCAAGATTATTGTAGAAGAGGGGCAGTGGCTGGTGGTAAAAACTTGAGTGCCAAACTTGCCCTGTGGAAAATGCTTTTCATAAAGAGTGTAGAGAGAAAACGCGTTTCCAGTAGAAAACTACAAATGTGGAAAGTCCAAAGATGATTTTTAAAATTAATTAATCCCTATCAACCTACTGACCCACCGACAACAAAATTCGAACCAACACTGCTCTGGTGTTAATTTTTTCCAACAGATATGTCAATACTAAGATATAAAAAAACATTATTTCAAATTAGAAAAAAGACTAAAATATTAATACAATTCCTAAAAAAATAAGTTAATACAGTTTTTCTAGTAAATGCATATGGCAATGACTATAATATATATAAATGTGAACATAAATGCATATGGTAATGACTGTAAATATATAAAAGTGAAAATGACCTCCTCGTTTACTGATGACACAGAAGAAAACTCATGTACGTTTTCCTACCATGAGGATGAGACATGACTCCACTCAACCTCCACAGCTAAGCAACACCAGCCTTTTTCAAGGACATGATCAGAATACTTATGATGCATGTGGGTGGTAAATTTAGGGTTAGTTTTCAATAGAGTGATAGTAATTATGGTTTAAAAATGTTTTTAAAATTATTTTTTTATTTTTAAAATTATTGTATCAAAATGATTCAAAATATACATAAAAAATTATTTTTTAATAAAAAAATTAATTTTTTTTAAAAAAATTAATTTTTTTAAAATACAGATATAATCACATTTCCAAACACTCAGTAAGACCTAAACCATTTGATCAAATTCATGAAGGGCTTTTTATAACAAAATTATTATTATTATTATTATTATTATTATTAGATAAAAAACATGAATAATGTGTGGAAACATTTTTTATGATAAAAATATCTTTAAGTTTTATTAATCATTAATGTATTGAAAGGATTTTATTGGTAACTATTAAATATATTATATTAACTTAAAAGGCATTTTAGAAAATCAATATAAAAATTAGTTGAAATACCCACAATAGGAGGGTATTGAAGTAAAACCATTAAATTAGTTGAATTGAATTCTAATTTATCTTGGGAATTTGCACAAATTACGAATTTGAACCTTGATTATTATTTTTTTATAATAGTAGAGGATATGTTATTAAGTGTTAAGAATTAAAATTACATGGGCATGAAGTTCAAAGATGATTTTTAAAATTAATCCCTATCAACCTACTGACCCACCGACAATAAAATTTGAACCTTGCGATTGCAAAGTTAATCCCTATTAACTACTGCTAACTGTTCATGAGCTTCATTAGAATCTTTGATCCCAATAGGAACAGAGAAAAGACCCAACACTGCTCTGGTGTTAATTTTTTCCAATAAAATACTTCAACTTTCAGAGGGACCAGTCATTTCCATAGACCACTAAAAGAAATGTATGTGCTAGACTGGCTTGCTAGGGGATGATAGAAGTCTACACGTGATTTGATTGAATACACCCCATTTTCCAAATCAATTTGTCGACAACTTCACTTGATAATTCCACTTCAGAAACCTTATCAAATAGAGAATTAAAAACAATTATCCCTCTACCTCCTAGAGCTTTTCTCTATCTGAAGTTCCATAACCCAGAAAACTATCCCACACACCCATATTAGCTATTGAGGAGACTTTGTCTTCAGAAAGATTAAATTCTAGGAAACCAGACAGTAAGATAAGAATTACCCAGCCACACATCATTCCAAAAGTTGGTATCATGACACTTCTTGCTTAGCACTTGAGGGTCTAGCTGTTGTGGTCACTCGTGGACTTGTTCCGCCCCCCCTCCCGGGTTCGACCCTCTCTGTGCACGCCTGTCACCCCCGCGGTGCCTTACCTGCTCATGGGCTTGCAGGATATCCAGTGGGCCGTGGGGGAATAGTCATGGTGCGCGCAAGCTGGCCCGGACACCCCACGTGAATCAAAAAAAAAAAAAAAAAAAAAAAATTACCCAGCCACACATCATTCCAAAAGTTGGTATCATGACCATTTCCAACTAACACACAGGCTTCTTGCTTAGCAATATCCTGAAGTCTCTCATCCTTGGCACAAGCATTGAGAATCTTATGCCATATACTGTCCCTTGCATTAGCACTTTCTAAAAGGCAAATTTAAAGCTGATTTTTTTGTTTTTTTCTCAAAATTATTTTTGTTAATTTTAGTTTTTTAATATCAAGCTAATTAAAATTTTTTCTTTATAATTTTTTTTCTTTAAAATACTATGGATTGTTACGGTTTTTTTCCACATGGTTTTTCTATTTTATTCTTTTATTTTTCTAAATTATATTTGTCGATTTTATTTTTTCAATATTAAGCTGATTGATAATTTAGTTTTGTAATTTTTTTTATTTAAAACATTGTTAATTGCTACAGTTTTTCTCCACGTGGTTTTTTTTATTTGTTTTTTTTTATGATTTTCTCCAAAATTATTTTTTTTAATTTTATTTTTTAATATTGAGCTGGTTAAAAATTACAGTTATAATATGTGAGGGAAGCATTGTAGCTTTCCTCGCAAAAATATTGGTTTACCTCCAGAATATCCAACAAACTAATTAAAACTTCTCATAAATATTCATTATCAATGATCAATGTCCATACAAATTTATACATATAAATTTACGGAAATTACAACTATGAAATAACATTGATAAAAATTAAAACGGACCCATTAAACAAGCTATTAATTATTTCACAACAAAAAATATAATTCGGTAATTCAACAAAGTTTCAACAATTTACTAACAAATACAATTTTACAAAATCTAAAACAAACCATAAGAAGTACAAAATTATACATTCATACTACAAGTTTGTTTGAGAAATAACAATAAAACATGTACATACACTAACAAAATACATATACTAAAAAAAAATTGACATTTAAATGTTAAAATTAAAAAAGATAGATTTACTTACAAAAAATGATAAAATCCACAATAAATTAGAACACGAATGTTGTGACCACAAAACTTAAAAAAAATATGACTTGTGTTAAAAAAAGGGCAATTTTTTTGCGGGATGGTTGTTTGCCATTTGGGAGGGGAGAGTTGGGATGGGAAAGAAGAAGAAGAAATAGGGAAGGAGAGGGTCGACCGAGTGGTTATTTATTAGCTCTTACCGATGGAAATACTGACGGACTCATTATGTTGGTGATTCTGTCGGTGATTCCGTTGATAAGTCTAACGGTGAATTGGTCACGTCACTGTACGGAGATCTCGTTTTGAATCCCTCAGTAAGTCCGTCGGTAAAATCGCCAGCAAAAACTTCCACATCATTGAACTGCTTTTTTTTTTTTCAAATTCTATATATTCTATCTGTAATTTAGTCGGTATATGCCAACGGAATGAATTCATCGGTATATACCAACTGAAATACAGACGGAATAGTGGTCGTTAGTAATTATTACCGCAATTTACTAACAAAAGTATTCTGTCGGTAATTATGTTGGTTTTAGATGAATTTTTGGTAATGAAATTTTTTTCCTCTCATGTTCAGTGGGATGGTGAGCCTAATATATTTGTAGGTTGATTGGTGATTTTTTTCTATAAAATATTATCCGCAGAAATAAATAAGATGGGTTCAGGATTCAACATTAAAGGGCTAAAATGAAGATTTAATATTTTACAGGGATTATTATGTACAAATATACTTGTGGATTTGTTCAAATATCTTACAAAAATTCTCCGGAAATGATTCAAATCAATTTTTTAATAATGCATCTGTCTTGTAAAGGAATAAACGACAACGAAGAAATGCACCATCTTTCCCTCTCATTATCAATCTTTCCATCTGCGAGTCGGTTAATTTCTTTATAATTAAAAAAAAAATAATGCTAAAACTTGATGAAGGAATCCAAGCTTTTCCTTCGTCACTTTAGTTTCAAACTTTCCTTCACTAAAACCCTCACTTTCTTCCCTTTAAATTCCTTCTCCCCATCCATTTTAATTGCGTTTTCCACCCATACTCATGATCAATCACACTTAATGTCTCAAATTATGGAAATTTCTCTCCAAAGAGTTCAATGCAAAAAAATAAATAAATAAACAGATGTAAATATTATCTAATTGGATCATATTAAAATAACTCATAAGTCTCTATACAAATCCATGCATGTATAATTGAAATTGGGATTGTTAGTCTTCAACCAATACGTACGTCAAGCGATGTAGAACAAATTGAAAATTAACTGACTAATTAATTGGGGAATTTATCTTAAAATATAATATTATTCCAATACAACCAGATTTCCCAACAGATACCTTCTTTTCCTTTTTCATTCCCCCCACAGAACCTTGTTTTTTTTTCCACATAGTTATTATTATATTATATCCGTTACAGATGTACTGATGCAGAGTGCGGGGAAAACGATGTAATTTTCATATATTTTTTTTCTTTTTCCATTCCCCTACAGATCCCTTTTTTTTTTTTTTTTTACATAGTTATTATTATATTATATCCGTTACGGATGTCGAAAAGTGAAGATTGGTTTTTTATTTTATTTTTTCATTTGTTTTTTGTTTTTTTCTTCTTCTTTTTTTCTTCTTTTTTTTCCCCATGTTTTTTTCCCCTTTTTTTCTTGGATTTTACATTTTTTTTCTTTTTTCCCCAAGATTGTCTTCCTTTTTTTAATTATTTTTTTCTATTTTAATGTTTTTTTCTATTTTTTAAAATTATCATTATCGATTTTTTTAATATTGAAATAGTGAAGAATTTAATTTTGTAGTTTTAAAAAAAAAACATTATAAATTACTATAATGTTTCTCTACATGAGTTTTTTTTAATGAATTTTTTATATGAAAAAACAAAATATATGCCAATTCTAAGATATAATAAAATATCATCTCTAATTAAAAAAGAAACTAAAATATTAATATAATTTCTAAAAAATAAATTAATCCAGTTTCTCTAATATATATATATATATATATATATATATATATATATATATATATATATATCTATATCTATTTGTCATCTGTCATAAACATAAATATGATAATGGCAATAAATAAATGAAGAAAACACGTTTTCCTATCACCAGTCAAGTTGAACATAGATGCATATTAAATATTACATATAAACATAAAATTAACAATAGGATGAAATTTTATTATATTACTTAGTCAAGTGCATATATATTTATCTATTGTCATTACCAATAGGAAAAACATATTGCATCAATTTAAGAAAAAAAGTTACAAAGGTTTTTTTATAAACAAAATTGTTCATTTACTTGTAATTATATATAAAAGCATAAACTATGGTTTGAAATATTTGATTTGATAAAAATACCCATAAATTTAACAAAGAATTAAATATATTGAAAGGAGCTTATTAGTAATTATTAAAAATATTGTCTTATTTTAAAAACTTCTAGGTACCTAGTGTAAAAAAACTTAACTTTCCATAAGAAAAATATTTTTTTAAAAAATACACTACCAGAAATTCGCTAAATAGCAACGGATTTATCGACGGAATATTTCTGTTGGTAATTTGAAGTCGAAATTACCGACGGAAAGTTCAGAATTAAAAAAAAAAAAGGCGGGTCGCTGACGTGGAGGTTTTGGCGTGGTGATTTTTACTGTCGGAATCACCAACAGATTCAAGTGGCAGCCCCGTACAGTGACGTGACCGGTTCACCATTTAAAATCCCGACGGAATCACCAAGGGATTTGAAATGGCAGATCCGTACGGTGACGTGTCAATTTTTTCGTTAGAATAGCCGACGGACTCATCGATGAATTATTCCGTCAGTGAAACCATCGGCAAAAGTTAATATATGCCCTCTCTGCCAATCCTCTCCTCCCTTATTTCTCTTTCTTCTTCCTATTCCCAACTCTCTCCATCTGCAAACAACCACCCCCCCTCCCCCCCAAACAAAAATCTCCCTCATCTCAGCACAACAAGTTATATTTATTGAAGTTTTGTGGTCATAACATCTGTGTTCTGATTTACCGACGGATTTTATCAATTTTTGTAAGTAATTTTATCTTTTTAAATTTTAACATTTAAATGTCAATTTTATTATTTTTTTAGTATATGTATTTTGTTAGTAGATGTACATGTTTTATTGTTATTTCTCAAACAAACTTGTAATATATGAATGTATAATTTTATACCTGTTATGGTTTGTTTTAGATTTTGTAAGATTGTATTTGTTTGTAAATTGTTAAAACTTTATGGAATTACCGAATTACATGTGCTGTTTTGAAATAATTAATAGTTTGCTTAATGGGTCCGTTTAAAGTTTTATCAATGGTATTGCGGAGTGGTAATTTCTGTAAATTTATATATATTAATTTGTATGGACGTTGATAAATGATAATGAATATTTAATATTTATGAGAAGTTGTGATTGGTTTGTTGGATAATCTCGAGGTAAAGTATTATTTTTGCAAGTTTATTTACCTAACTTAGTTAATTAATACATGATGTCATCATAATTTTATAGAGGTTCGATATAAGTCATGGATGATCGTTCATGGATGTATCGAGATTCACCCCAAAGATTGCGGAGGATGGATTATTGTAACGGGGTTTAAGGTTTTATTAATTTCGCAACATCTATTCCCAGAAATTTTACTAGAGGCGGTATTAGGTGTCCATGCAAGAAGTGTCAAAATAAAAAGTATTTGCATCCAGATGTTGTAATGATGCATCTTCTACACAAAGGGTTTATGGAGAATTACCAGTGTTGATAACATGGAGAAGTATTTGTTAGTAAGAGGAGAATGGGAGAAACGGTGGTTGGGTCAACTTCTAATGCTCGCAACGTGCATGAAGCGGCAAATGACAACACTAATCCTTACAGAAATATGGTTATGGATGCAATGAGAATGAATCAAGGTAATGTTAGTCAATGTCCAATCGTAGAAAAAGAACCTAATGCAGATGCAGCTAGGTTTTTTGATTTGTTGAAAGGTTCTGACGAACCATTATGGGATGGCTGCACAAACCACAGTAAATTATCGACCGTAGCACAGGTGTTCACCATCAAGTCAGATCACGGGTTGAGTGAAGCCGGGTATGACAAAATTATTGTATGGGTGAGAAGCATTTTACCTGAAGGGAACAGGCTGAAAGAGAACTTCTATGCTGCGAAGTCCATGATGAAACCCCTCGGTTTAGGATACCAGAAAATTGACACGTGCCTTAACTTCTGCATGTTATACTACCTTGAAAATGCTGAGATGACCGAGTGCATGACATGCGGGCATTCCCGTTACAAACCTAGAACTGGCAGGGGAAAGACTCTAGTGGCATATAAAAAACTTAGATACTTCCCGATCACACCTAGACTGCAGAGGTTATTCATGTCACCAACGACTGTTGAGCACATGACATGACACCAAGCACATGATGCGGTTGATGGTGTGATGGTGCATCCTTCTGACGGCGAAACGTGGAAACGCTTTAACAGTATGCATCCTCACTTTTCAGTTGAATCAAGGAATGTGCGTTTTGGGTTGCGTACAGACGGATTCAACCCATTTGGGTCATTTGCTGCTCCTTATTCTTATTGGCCGGTCATACTCACAGTTTATAACTTGCCACCGGGAATGCGTATGAGGTCGGAGTTCATGTTTTTATCTACTGTCATACCCGGTCCAAGCAGCCCAGGGTAGAATATAGATGTTTGTCTTCGACCGTTGATTGATGAGTTGACGCAGTTGTGGTCCTCCGGAGCTCTAACTTATGATATATCAAGGAAACAAAATTTTCTTATGAGGGCGGCTTTGATGTGGACTATCAATGTTTTTAAAGTGTTTTTCGTGTTGAAATGCATTAAAATGATTTTTATTTTATTTTTGAAAAATTATTTTTGAGATCGGAGGATAAAATCCTTTCAATACATTAATGATTAATAAAACTTAAGGATATTTTTATGATAAAAAATGTTTCCACAAATTATTCATGTTTTTTTATCTAATAATAATAATAATAATAATTTTCTTATATATATATATATATATATATATATGGCAATATAACATATATGTCAATACTAAGACATATATATATATATATATATATATATATAAAAAGTATCTCTGATTTCAAAAGAAACTAATTAATATGTTAATATAATTTTTTTAAAGTATGTTAATCCATTTTTTTAAATATATATCTAGCTGTGATGAACATAACTGCATGTATATGACAGTGACTATAAATATATAAATATAAATGTCAACATAAATATGCAATGTTTTGCCGACATTATTTTGACTAAGTTATCTTCTGACCCTCTCTTCTTTTTAGCCCTCACTCACTCAATAGATTTTTTTTTCGATACATAAGGCAAAACGTTTTTTTTAGAAAAAACCTGCTTTCAAAATTATTTTTTATCCAAAAATATTAAATTAATAATTTTTTAATGTTTCTTTAATAATTTTGATATATTGGTGTTAAAAAAATTTGAAAAAATATATATTATTTTAATGTATTTTTAATTAAAAAACATTATACACCGTATTACCAAATATAAAATTTCATAGAAAGAGAGAGCAAGAGGTGGTGTCGCACATATATTGTATCGTTATCGTTTCCTCTAGATCAGGTTTTTAGATGTTTGGAAATAACAAAGTATTCTTATTCTTTTTATGATTTAAAAGATTTAAAATTAAAACTTAGTATTTTCATCATTAAAAATTTTAACTAATCTTCAAAGTCATATGTGTTTTAGGTGTACAAATTCCCTAATTTAGAGTCATATATAAATATTATAACTTTTTGATCTTAAAATTATTTTATTTTGGAGGGATATAATATTTTTATATGAGTTTGAAAGTTTTAACATGTGATATTTTATTTGTTTTGATTTTATTTGATAATGACTTTGATTCTATACTTTCTTGATAGACTTTAACTTCTATTTGAAAGGACTTTTCAATTATTTGTATTTGATTTTTTATAGGTTCTCTTACTATTTATAAACATGCTTCACATGGTCCTTGACATTTTATTTGCTTACTTATCTTGATATATAGGCACACCAAATTAAAACAGCTAGTGAAAGCTAGCTTCATCATTGAAAAAAACAATTCCTAGAAGGTTTTTTATATAATAATAATAGGTTAAATTCATTTTCCAATATATCTCTGAGCTGGCTAAGAACATTGAAGCATATGACAATAATGTTTAAACAACAGATCGCAAAAGAAAACACGAGCTGGAGAAGAAAAAAACACTGAAAATACCTAAAATTGGTTATAAAAGTGAAGATCACGGTTATCTTAGTATCCCCTTGTTATTACAAGGTTACCGTTTATTTCTAGCTTAAATTTAATCTAATTACTTATCATTTTTATATCCTAATTTGTATGTTGATTATTTTGCTTTTATAATCAACCCTAGATAAGATAATTCAGAGACTAAAGAACATTAATTTCTCATCTAAATAAGTGTTGGGGTCTAATAAAAACATGTTTGTGAGTGTGATTGCGGTTACTTTTTAAAGTGTTTTTCTTTCTGAAATGCATTAAAATAATTTTTTTTATTTTTAAAAAATTATTTTTGAGATCAGAAGATTAAAACAATCCAAAACATATAAAAAAATTATTTTTTAACAAAAATATTAATTTTTTTAAAAAATACAGGTATAATCGCGTTTTCAAACACTCACTTAAATAGGACAAAGCTAGGATTTGAAACCATTTTCAAATTTAAACCTACGCTCATTACCTAATAATAAATTTGGTCATTACCTCTAAAACCATCCTGCCAACATATAAAAAATAAAAATAAATTCAAAACTCAATTGCAAAGGACAAATAGTTCAAATTAGGCTCGTACCCACCTAATATACCATGAATTTAAAAATAGAATCGAGCTCAAGACCTATTTTTTTATATAAAAAAAAAGTCTCCAAAAATAAAACACAAAAAATAGAAGTTAAAATAAAACTAAAAATCAAATAACAAAAATCAAGGAAAAAAAATCCCATACATAGAACTAAATTAGTATCATATCCTAGATCTAATTAAGACATGCATGAAATTAAACAATAAATAAAAATGCAAATTATGAGTAAATAACATGCAACACAAGCTAGACATCTAGAAACAAAAATAGCTGGCTATCATTCATAAGGTCCCCTGCCTTATCTTGATTTTTGCACACAAAAACAGCTAGTTGAAGCTAGTTTAATCATTGATGAAATTCATCAAGGGCTTTTTATAAGAATATTATCATTATTATTATTAGATAAAAACATGAATAATGTGTGGAAACATTTTTTATGATAAATATGCAATGACTGTAAAAATATAAAGGTGAATGATTTATCTCCGAAAATGACTACTTGACATGCACGTTTTGCCTACCATTATTTTGACTAAGACATTCTCTTCTGACCTGGCCTTCTATTCTTTAGCTCTCACTCGCTCAATAGATCTTAATAGGTGACATGCCCGCGCGCGATGCCTCGTGTTTGTAGTATGTTTATGTATTATTATGGATTTGTGAAAAAAATTATTACCATCCATAATATTTTAAAGGAAAAAACAACAAAGCTATATTCTCAACCAACTCAATATTAAAAAAATAAAATCGACAAAAATAATTATGAAAAAAAGACAAAAAAATGAAAAAAAAATGACAATTTTGGAAGAAAAAAAAAGCAAAAAGCAAATAATAAAAAAATGCAAAAAAAAAACATGTGGGGAAAGTTAAAGCTAAATTTTCAACCAGCTCAATATTAAAATCATTTAAGAAAACACTGTAGCAATCTATAGTGTTTTGTGAGGAAATATACAATTATAATTCTCAACCAGCTCAATATTAAAAAAAAATTGATAAATATAATTTTGACAAATAGAAAAAAAAACAAAAGAAAAAAAAACATGCAGGGAAACACAATAAAATCTATAGTGTTTCATGAGAAAATCTACAGTTGTAATTTTTAACCAGCTCAATATTAAAAGCAATAAAAACGACAAAGACAATTTTAAAAAAACATAAAAAAAATCATATGGAAAAATATTGTAGCAATCAACGATGTTTTAAGGGAAAAAAGCTAAATTGTCAACCGGCTCAGTATGAAAAAAATAAATTTGACGAAAACATATTTGGAAAAAAAAACATCGATTAACAAAACATGTGGGGAAACACTGTAGTAAGGCAAAAATCATGTGGGAAAACACTGTAGCAATCTACAATGTTTTAAATAACTACAAAGCTAAATTCTCAATCAGCTTAATATAAAAAAAATAAAATCGACAAAGATAATTCTGAAAAAAAAAATTATTTAATAAAAAACCATGTAGAGAAACACTGTAGCAATCTAGTTTTTTAAAGAAAAAAATTAAAAAACTAAATTCTCAATCAGCTCAATAGTAAAAAAATAAAATCAACAAAAATAATTATATAAAAAAAGAAGAAAATATAAAGAAGAAAGACAATTTTGGGAAAAAATTTAAAAAACGAAAAAAAAACGTGGGGAAAGCTAAAGCTAAAGCTAAATTCTCAACCAACTCAATATTGAAAAAATAAATTCGACAAAGATAATTTAAAAAAAACATGTGGGGGAAACACTGCAACCAAACAAAAACCATGTAAGGGAAACACTATAGCAATCCATAGTGTTTTGTTGTTTTTGAAAAAAGCTACAAAGCTAAGTTCTCAACCAGCTCAATATATAAAAAAAACAGACAAAGACTATTTTTTTTAAAAAAAAAGAAGTCAATTTTGGGTAAAAAAAATGAAAAAAAAATATGTAAAAAAAATGAAACAAAAGCGAAAAAAAACACGTGGGGAAAGTTACAGTGTTTTAAAGAAAAAAACTAAAAAACTAAATTTTCAACCAGCTCAATAGTAAAAAAATAAAATCAACAAAAATAATTCTGAACAAAAAAACAAAAAAAAGAAAATATGTAAAAAATGACAATTTTGAAAAAAAAGAAAAACAAATAAAAAAACAAAAAAAAACATGTAGGGAAAGCTAAAGGTAGATTATCAGCCAGCTCAATATTGAAAAAATAAATTCGATAAAGATAATTTTAAAAAGAATATGTGGGGAAACATTGCAGCAAAACAAAAACTATATAGAGGAAACACTGTAGCAATTCATAATATTTTTTTTTAATATAAACTACGAAGCTAAATTCTCAACTAACTTAATATAAAAAAATAAAATCTACAAAGACCATTTTGAAAAAAATATAAATCATAAAAAGAAAAAAAACAATGTATGAGAATATTATAGCAATCCACAATGTTTTAAAGAAAAAAACTACATAGTTAAATTTTCAACCAGCTCAATATTTAAAAAAAAATAACAAAGATAATTTTGAAAAAAAAAAAGAAAAAAGAAGAAGAAGTCAATTTTGGGTTAAAAAAAAAGGAGAAAAAAACATGTAAAAAAAAAGAAGAAACAAAAGCGAAAAATAAAACTGCTACAGTGAAAAAGACAATATTATCCTTAATCCACTTTACCTAAAGTAAGTTGTATTATTTATTTGTCTAATTATATCTAATTCCTCATTATGTTTTATGTAATTCACATAAGAGAGAAAAAAAGGGGAATTTTTTATTTATTAAAGGCTTAATTTATCTTTTCTAATATTGGAAATATATCTTCCATAAAAGTTTATAAATCCTAGTATTAAAAATAAACAAATTGGTTTTATAACATTTTAAATATTTAGATCAAGTTCTCCCTGAGTTTAATAAACTAGTTATTAATTTCATGATTCATGCAAAATGTAAAAAAAAATATTTTTTATTTTTTATAGTTTTTTTGGTATTCTAAAACAATATTAAACCATGCAATATATTTTTGTTTTTTTTTTCCTTTCATGTTATGATTTTTTTTAATAAAAAAGGCACATATGATTTTTTTGGAGAAACTTGGCCATACTCAATTCAAAAAATAAATATATTTTTTAAAAAAGGTTTTTTTGTTGTTTTTCTATATTCTTGTTTTTTTTAAAAAAGTTTATTTAATACTAGAAAATGGTGTCGTATAAATTCATAATATCAATTATTAAATAAAAAAGTAAAAATAGTATAAAAGATCCAAAACTGATTACAAAATAGCTCTTTAAAAAGCTAAAAATTAACTAAAATTAAATTAAGATTTATTTGGCAAAACACAAAATACAATGTTGTGAAAAACAATTTAGGATACATTTGCTAAACACGCAAAAAATTACTTACTTAGGAAATATCCTAAGAGCATGTTTTTCAAATATGCTTTAATGTGATAAATAAGTTTGCAAAAAATAAATTAGGATATGCTTGTCAAATATGCTATAAACAAAAAAAAATACAGGCTTAAACATTATCATAATACACATTGTTAAGAACCCATAAACCAAATTGGAGATAATAATATAATAAAAAAACAAAAAAATTAAAAAAAATCAAAATTTTCAAAAAATATTTTAAAAATATTTGTTTCCCAATAATTTTGCATGGATTGCAGCTAAGGCTTCACGTTTTCCAAGTAGTGTCATCCAAACTTTCTTTCAAATTCGACCCTCGTGGAAATGAAAATAATTGGTGTCACTTCTTATGTCCACACATCTTTGATCTAAAGACAAAAACTGGAGGAGAAATAAGCCTTTCTTGAAAAAGATAGCTAAACAAACATAAGTACGGATATATTAATCTGGCCCTTTGATGGCTTTTCAGTCCTGCAGGCTGTCTTATCTTTGTAGAGAAAATTATAATAGAAACAAAAATTGTTTTCATCTTGGGGTCTTCCTTCATGCATTTGAGATTTTTATCTTCTCATGCTTAGTGGGACGGTGAGTATTTTAGCAGGGCGATCGGTGAGTATTTTTTTTTATATATAAAAGATCATCTTCAGATATAAAAAAGATGGATCCAGGATTCAACATTTAATGATAACTATCTTATATATATATTTTTTTATCTTTAAAAAGTTTACATGGTAAAATTAAAAAGACTTAACTCAGTATGAGAAAAACATTTTCTTTAATAAAGCACAATACAATATATATAAGAATTATTATTAATTAGAAAAAAAATAATGTTAGTATATATTTTTTTAAATAGATTAATCTCATTTTCTCTTCTTAGCTGATTATGAGCATAGATTCATATGTAAATGCTTATAATATTACATGAAACATGCTGTAAATATTTAAATGTCAAAATGACAGATCATAGATGAAAACACCTGATAGCATGCACGTTTTTCAATTACTAGTCACGTGGATCTCTATTTCTTTTAAAGGGGAAAAATAGTCAAAGTCAATAAAAAATAACATAGTTTTGAAATCAATTTGTCGACAACTTCACTTGATAATTCCACTTCAGAAACCTTATCAAATAGAGAATTAAAAACGACTATCCCTCTACCTCCTAGAGCTTTTCTCTATCTGAAGTTCCATATCCCAAAAAAACTATCCCACACACCCATATTAGCTATTGAGGAGACGTTGTCTTCAGAAAGATTATAAGTTCTAGGAAACCAGACAGTAAGATAAGAATTACCCAGCCAAACACACAGACTTCTTGCTTAGCAATATCCTGAAGTCTCTCATCCTTGGCACAAGCATTGAGAATCTTATGCCATATACTGTCCCTTGCATTAGCACTTTCTAAAGGGCAAATTTAAAGCTGCTTTTTGATTATGGATGCTGCAGATAACATCTTTCCATAGTCCTGTATCGAAGTTTCCATACCTTCAAGGCAGGAGACTTAGAGAGAGAGAGAGAGAGAGAGGCTCGCTGCTTGGGACCATATCTATACAGAGAGTGCCCACTGATCTCCCTCAGGTCAGCACTATCTCGTTTTGTTCTTTGAAAATTTATGTACGATGTTTTGGATTTGGTTTAAGCTCTTCAGACATTAGATGCATGGTTTAATATATGTATAAGAGCATATTCAATGGAGAAGCTAAATGAATAGCTAAAAATTAAAAATTAATATTTTAGCTTTTCTTTGCTTGTTTTGGCTAAATGAATAGCTAAAAATTAAAAATTAATATTTTAGCTTTTCTTTGCTTGTTTTGTACACTTCAAGAGGAAAGCCAAACAAAATGCTAAAATGGCTTTTCTCTCCCACAAAAGCTATTCCTACATATCTTTTCAAAGAGCCAAAACCAACAAAATAGAGCCACTAAAAAAATAAACCAATTAAATGTAGCCATGTGGAAAAAAAAATAACATCAAATTTATTAAAAAATAATAAGACATTTGTTTTTTCCACTCCAATATAAATGGCTCTTCAAATGGTTTTTTTCCATTGGAATAAATATGGTAAAAAAAGCTATATTTACATTATTCAAAATGCTATTTTATCAATTTAGCTTTTCAAAATAGCATTTTGCATTGGACATGCTCTAAGTATTCTATCCATGAAGTTTACCTTTTCCCTATAAAGGTACATGGTGTGTGTAGTTCCTTTTTTGGTTTTCATTTTTTTAAGAAGAACGCTAAACTAGGTCCGGTCTGGTTTTTTAATACAATTTAAGTAACTGAATAGGAATCGATGGATTTGGGTCATCAACCTAATCTATATTAATATTAATTATATTAATAAATAAGAAAAAAAAAATTAATAAAGTATAGTTAGGGAATGAATAAAGAACATGGTTTTTTTTATTATTTAACATGATTATAGTGATACAGGTTCTTTAGAACATGATTAAATATTTTCTTCTTTCTGTTATTTCTTTTCCAACATTTTTTTATATAGTAATTGAAAAAGAATATTAATAAAATTTAGTCAAATAGCAAACTAACTAAAAGAAAAAACTTACTGTTTTTTCCAACACCAGAACAGGCCCACCAACATTATACTTTATAAAAGAGCCAGCTACATAAGTTCGTATTTTATTGCACCTTTAATATTTCAATACTTAACATTTAATTACTTACCACTTAATCGATGTTTTTAACTTCAAACTACACACAACCTTATGGCACTAATTTGTTGTGATAAATAAATTAATAGCCTTTGCGTGATGCAATTTGGTAGATTGAACCGCATCATCCATAAAAAGAAATTGGATAACGTAACTTACTAGTTGATTAGGAGGATTTCATGCATGGTTTTAACATATGTTCCTTCAAGATCATGACTTTTTTTTATATATAATGATTCCATAATTTTATTGAAACTTGGTTATTAACTGTTCAAAAATCATTTTAACTCAATAGTTTAAGTTATTATGTGAGTTCTCAAGGTATGATTTATATTATTTTTTAATATTAATTATTTTTTTAAAATAATCATCGAGAATATATTAAAAATATCATAAAGCTAATAGTAAAAATAAAATACAGGAACATTACAAAAAAAAAGAAGAAAAAATAAACAAACTTAATAAAAATAATTGATCTGCTACAATAAAAACAAAAGTCATGCTTAGATTTCTTATCACACTACAATTAAAATAAGGTTTGTGATAATTAAGAGGCTAATTTAATAAGATAGTCACCTCTACTATTTATATGATTATGACTAGTACATGTATTACAGTGTAGCATACTGCACACAATAAATCAATACATTAATAATATAATATTTTTTATTCTAACATATATTTCATAATGCATCCCCTCAAGCTGAAGGTGGGTTATTCATATAAAGCTTGGAACGTAAAAGAGCAAAGGTAGAGTGAAAGAGTGGCTTAGTAAGAACATCTACTAATTGATCTCTGGAGGAGATGAAGCGAATTTGAATGTCTTTTTCGGTCATTCGATCACGAATAAAGTGATAATTAACTTCAACATGTTTTGTTCGAGCATGAAAAATCAAATTAGTAAACATATAAATAACACCCAATTATTGCACCAGATAGATAGTAGTAATAGAACTAGGAAAAAACACAAAAAAACTCGACTTTTCTTCTCCTTTTCCTTATAGAAAACTCTCTTTGTCCCGTTGACACAAGAACACTGCCTCTGTTTTCCAACTTATAGTTGCTGAAATTCATTGTCCCACAAAGACTCCCTGCACAGACCTAGCAGCTGCCGATTCTTGGTTGTTGTTCCTTTGCTGCTGATTTGAGGTCTACATGGGTTCTCATTACCATAAGAACATTTGCTTGCTCTGTTATTTATTGATTATTTCATATGCCTTTGAAATTTAATTACGAAGGTTTGTAATTTTAACATTTCTTTGTTTCTCTTTCCTCTTCACACTCTCTTGATTTTCTTAACAGACAAGAGAGCCGAATCTTCACACTGAGATTCCAATAAAAAAGAAGAAGAAGATTTTAAAAATAATTACAGAAAAGGAACAAAAGTTTTTTAAAAATATAATTGTTCATTGATTAAGAATTTGTATATAAGACATGACTTATGAGATCTGACTTTTGATTTTAAATAATAATTTATAAGTTATTATTCATCTTCTCTTTTTTTCTTTGTATTTTGAAAATGAAATATCTTCATCTTGTATATAGCTGATTTTGACAAATTTTAAATAAGAATTTATAAAAACAATATCTTCATAAGTTTTTTTTTTTAAATTTTTTTCAAACCATTATTTATTCATCTTCTTTTTCTTTCTTTATAAAAAAAAAACTAAAAAAACAAATTGTACCGCTCCTCATAAAATACTTTTTATTATAATAGTGTTTTATTTTTTTCTTTGTTTTTTTTAATTACATCCTTCAATATTACATTTATTAGAGATTGGACTTTATAATTTTTATTAATTTACTTTTTATAAGGTTATCCAAGTTTTATAACCTAGACCGCGAGTTTGACAGATCAACTCGATTGAGTTGAGTTTTTGTTTTTTTTTTTTTTTTTTTTTTTTTCAAATTCATCCTTCAACTTTAGGGTGATTGAGAATTAAGCTTCATTATTTTTTTTAATTTTCTTTTTATAAGATTATCCACATCTCATGACTCAGGTCATAGGTTAAGCTTGTTAACCCGGGTTTACTCGAATTATTTTTTATATTTTTTTAATCAGATCTTATTTCAATTTTATCTTTCAATACATGGTTAATTAAAAATTGAAGTTTATAATTTATTTTAATTTGCTTTATATTGAGTTATCTCGGTTTCATAACCCAAGTTGACTCGAGTCCAGTTTTTCTGTTCTTTTTTTAAATGATTTTTTAATTTTATTATTCAACACTAAGTTTATTGAAAATTGAGTTTTATTATTTGTTTTGATTTATTTTTTATAGGGTTATTATGATCTTATGATCTAGCAAGTAGACAAACAAGCTAACTTAGATTGATTTGAATTAATTTAATAGGTTTTTATCTTAGTATTTATAAAAACAATTCTGATCTTGAATATTTATTATGAGGCAAACTATATTTTTACTGGTAATTTGGGTTACCTTTTGACTTTCAAGTTGAATGGATCACGTCAAAGTAATCTTTATATAATTTAATTTAATTTTTTGTATAAAAAAAACACTAGCAATGTCTAAATATTTTTTCATACATTAAAAAAAAAATGATGTGGCAGGCTAAAAATCTAGTTACACCTAATATTGGTCCCACCAAAATACATGTTTTAAATTAAGTTAATTTTAATTTAAAATTTATGAAATCCCATTACATAAATTTTACGTACTTACTCCGATCATTAATACTTAACTCGATACTTCATCATTTAATTTAGAATTCTTAACACACGACTTTATAATGCTAATTTGTTCTGATAAATAAATTAATAGCCTTCAAGTAATGCATCTAGAAGATGAAAATTAATAGATTGAGCTGAATCATCGACCCAAATAACATAACTTAATATTAATTACGAGGATTTTATGCAGTTTAAAATTATGTTCCTTTTTTATCATGACAATTCATCGAGAAGGAAAATGGCAGGATTAAAAAAATTTGAAAATTAAATATTTTGTATGCTAACAAATTATATAAAATTTTTCACATAAATTGATCTGTTAAGTGATAATTACTGAAGCGATATATTGAGTGTACATGCGTTCCAAAAATATTAAATGATTGATTAAGAGTAATTACAATAGTTCACACATGAAATTTTCGTATGATTTTCATATAGCATTGCTCTAAAAAATTCTTAATTTTGTGAAATAAGATAGAAATTACTATATTAGTTAGGTAAAATATATCTTAAAATTGCCTTGTTATTACTCTCTCCATATTTACACACACCTTCCATTCATTCTTGGTTTGTTTCCCCGAACGTGCAGATCACTGGAAAACGAGAAGCTTACTGCAAGAACTTCGTACTTGAAAAACAATGAACACGCAAGTGGATCAGATAATGGAAGACGATAGGGAAAGTGTTCCAAACAAAGGAAAAGATATAGCAAGTACCTCATGTGTTTCAAACATCAAACCCAACACTGGGATGACTGGAGATATTTTGACACAGCTGCTAATTAAGATGGACTCGGTGACCTCTCAACAGGACGGGGCTGAGTGTTGTATCTACAGGGTGCCCAATTCGTTTCGAAAGGTAAGACCGAAAGCCTTCACTCCACAACTGATTTCAATAGGTCCTCTTCACCGCCGCGATAAAGGACTAAAGGACATGGAACAGCAAAAATTGAGATATCTCAAAGAGTTTTCTGAACGGGATGGGAAGGGTACGGAGAAAATCAAGCATCTTTTGTTCATCATTCAGAGAAAAGAAAGGAGTATCCGAGCCAGTTATTCAGAGAACTTCAGCAAAATTACAAGCAGTGATTTCATAGAGATGATCCTGTTGGATGCACTCTTCATCATTGAGTTTTTTAAGGATTCAAATGATGATGGAAATGCGGGAACGTCCCACAATGGACATTCTGAAAGTGTTAAGCCGTGGATGATATTTGACATACGAGAAGACTTGATGCTACTTGAAAACCAACTACCTTTCTTCATTATTAAGGAAATATATGATACCGTCTATTGCAAAGCCGTGGGTGAAAAACCGTCTATTCCTTTTCTTAAACTTGCTACCGTTTATTTTGGAAAGTATACGTTTTCACAAGGGGTGAAAGACACCGACTGGGATGTACAGGGAAGCAGGCATTTCACTGATTTACTAAGGAAATTTATGTTGAATGGAGCCATTAAGCGAAGTTATAGTTTTAATCCTATCAAGCTGAAATATAATGCCGTCATGCTTCGCGAGGCAGGGGTGAAGTTTCAGGTAACCAAAGACAAATGTTTGGTCAACATAGCATTTGAGGAAGGAGTGTTGAAAATACCACGCTTGGAAGTTGATTACTGCTTCGAACGTGTTGTACGAAATATCATGGCCTTGGAGCAGTGCCGCTACCCGTATAAAGCTTACGTATGCTGTTACATTAAGTTTATGGACCATCTTATCGACAGTGCAGAAGACGTGGGTTTGCTAGCTGAAAATGGAATTATTCTCCACTGGCTAGGTGACGATGCCGCAGTTTCAAAAGTGATTAATAAGCTTTGCGAAACAATCACGGACACTTATACGTTTTATGATGATATCTGTTGTCAGATGAATGGCCACTATGAGTACCGCTGGAACCATATGAAGGCAAACTTGAGACAGGTATATTTCCCCACTGTTTGGAGAGGTACGGGAACTGTTGCAGCAGCTATCCTCCTGATCCTCACTTTGATACAGACTATCACTTCCATAAAATCGGCATCCTAGGATTTTATCTCGTTTAGTTTCATTATTCCTACGTATGATTGATGTTATCGTTATTGTTAATTTCCTTTGAAGATTAATTGTTGTTAAACTTTGGGCATGTGTATTTCTGAACTAATAATGTTGTTGCAAATTCTTGTATTGTCCTAAAATTGAGTTTGTACTTGTTTCCTCTCAAAATTCTCTTCTTAATTTTAAGATCATCAATTCCAGCTTAAATGAAGCTGAAGAGTTAGTGCATGATCTCAATTTCAATATACCCAGCTTACCTAACAACGAATTTGACAAAAACCTGAAAATCAAAGAAATGAACAACGACAGATAAGAGGCAGGAAGTGATCACAGGAGGAAGAAGACCAAATCTTTATTGTCTCACGGCGGGCCTATATTCTACATATATCCTCACCTCGTGCCAATAAATTTGCATACTGATCATAGAAGGTAGAAAAAGAAAATAGTCCAAACCTTTCTTCCTCTTCTTGTCTTCATATCTTCATCACATATTCCAGTAGTTTCACTTCTAACTCAACCATTTAATTCTGTTATATGAGATCTTCCTTCGGGCAGAAGGCTATATACGGGCAGTGAAGTTAACAAGCAATATGTTCTTCTCTTTCCTTTCATGGCTCATGGCCACAGGATGCCTCTATTGGACATGGCCAAGCTATTTGATTCTCGAGGCCCAAAGACTACCAAAGCCACCAACCCTCTTAATGTGCTTCTTCTCTGCATAACAGTCCACAGATAAAAAAAAAAGTTTTGAAATACTTGGAACTTGTTAGTTAATATGTTTTGTAGTGAAGTGGTTGATAATATATGATATCAATTTTATTGATGTAAATATATCTAATTTATTAATAAAAATTTATTTATTTTAATATTTATTAGTTATTTTATTAATAAATCTAATATTTAATTAATAAATCTAGAGTAAAGATAAAAAATATTAGATAAAAATATTTTGCAAAAGAAATTATAAAGTTGTTATAATTATAGGATTCTTATTACATCAAATAATTGTTTCTAAATGTTGGTTAATATTTTATTAAGACTAGATATTAATTAGAGTTGTTGAGATTTATACATATTATATATTTTTTTTATGAAATGAAGCAATTATTCTCATAAACTGAGATATGAGAGTTACATAAAACTAATATGTAGGTGTTTGTCGAATGACTTGCATACTGAACTGACTCACATGAAAAATTCATAAGTAGATATCACTTATGTCCATGAAAAAGCTCACGTGACAGTTGTATAAGTGATCCTTAGACTTAAGATCACTGAATTATCTTATATAAAGAGTGTTATGTTTTGATCATGTTATATGTTGTCCTAATCAAGGGTAACAAATGGGTAAATATTGGGTATAACATGAACTATATGAATTTATCACCTTAGATGAATTATGAAAAATATTTCATCTGTTATCAAATAGTATTAATTGTAAATCATTACGCAAGATGAAAAAAAATTAAAAAAGAGTTTCAAATCAAATTTAAATAATCAATAACTATGGTGTTGAGAACAAACATGATTTTATAAAGTAAACATGCTCAATGTTATAATGTTTAAATCAAAACATTGTTGATAAATGGATAATAATTTCATTGAAAAACTATTAAGTCAAACCACTTATGACTTTCCTAGTATTTGGAGAATCACGACAGGTTGTTAAACATTATATTTAATCTTCAAATATAAATCAATCAATTATTGATTTGATAATAAATTAATTTGTTTAATTTATTTAATCCTATTTTGTTTAGGATTATGATTTATATTTGGGTCAACTTATTAGGGAGCTTAATAGATCACATACATAAGAATCATTAATCAGAAATTAAAATGAGATGATTAATCAAGTGTGACTTGATTGTAAATAAATTTTAGAAATTAAGGACTAGAGTGTAATTTATGCATTGAATTACAATTATAGACCTAGAAAAATCAAGTAAGGACTTGATTGAATAAATTTTTAAAATTAGCCTAAAATAATATATGTTATATTAATTAAGAGAAAAATTGATATTTTATAGCACTATAAGGTGTAGCAATCTCTCCCCTAAAAGGATTTAGAAGATTTTTTTATTGGTGATTCATATGAATTATCATTAGAGATCAAACACATGGACGTCTTGTGATTTGCGACAACTCAGCTTTGAAGCAAATATTTAAAGCTGAAAAGAACAACTAATCTTCAAGTAATTTTCACAAAAACCTAACAAACTCTAAATTTGTTTAACAGGTTCTTAAGACTTCTAAAAAAAATTAAAATTTATAGTTTTTGTTATGTGTATGTTTTTCAAGAAATCCAATAGTGGTATCGAAGTCATCGTTAGACAATTAGGGTTACTGTTTGCATGTTTTAATTGTTATTGGAATTAATTTAGAATTAATTTTATATGCAAAAGTTATTTTTTCTAAAATTAATTTTTCACTCTTGATTGTATATATATATATATATATAAAATTATTTATTGTTCCGACCAGATCTGGCCGGACTTTTTGAATATGGTCGAAATCTTCCATAAATTAAAAAAAAAAGAAAAGAAAAAACTTTTCATGGCTTTGTAGTGCAACACCTCCCCTGCAAAGACAATCCCTCATGCTATTGGCTGGTAACGGCAACGAACGCTGCCGCTTAGGGGTGATCATTTTCGGTTCGGTTTGGTTTTTACCTTTAAAAAACAACCAAATCGGAAGGCAAAAAAAAGAAAAATAGGGACCCAAACCGAACCGGAACCGGTCCAAACCGATCGGTTTGGGTTCGGTTTGGGTTTGGTTTTTTAGGTCCAAAACCGGAAAAACCTATGGTTATTTTTCTGGCTTCGTAATGGGCTTTTAATGGGCTTCGTAATGGGCTTTTAGTGGATTTCTGATGGGCTTATAAATGATATTAATAATATCTAATTTTCTTTAAAAATTACAAAGTATATTTAATTTTTTTGCCACTAAATATTCATTTATATTAAGTTGTTATTGTCAATCTTGTGTTCAATATATTTTTTACCTTTCTAATTTTTTTCTCCTTTTTTCTCCTGCTTCAAAAACATTTAAATAACACATAGTCACACATCAATAAGTTAAAATCCAAATTAATCCAAATTACAAACCAATGCCTTCAAAGGACTTAAAGAAAAAACAACAAATAACATTATAATAAAACAATATTGTATACTTATAGGAGGAATTTTGACTTGGTCGACAACCTGAGGCAAGATTGAAGTTTCATTAACGATAAATATCAAAGATTTGAATAAGAATTTGCCATATAAATAAAGAGCACAAATCTAGCAGTAGTATAGCTTATTAAGACCATAAATAAACTGGCATCATCATTCATGAAGCCCAATATTATCAACATAATTATCTATCATAAATCAAGCCACACTTAACATCAGCACTAAAATCAAAATTGTGCATTACCAATACCTTTTTCTTTATAATCAATCTTACCAAACCTGACTTGCAGAGGAAAGAACTAGTTGCACCTACTCTAGCAACAATAACCAAGAAACAGAATTATATCTTGGGTTCTATCAGTTCCATTCAGAATTGATGTAAATCAAACAATCAAATCTAGAACCCAACAGAAAGCAAGAAAACAGTACCTTATCAGTGCCATAATATTGAACTATGTTTTCATGTTTAAATCGACTTAAAAGAGCAATCTCCTGAAAACGACAGGGAAAGTAAATGATTAGGAAAATAAAAACAAAGTTGTTGGTAAAAGATCAAATCCAGTTATATACCTCAGGATAAATTATTTTTTGTTAGCAAAGGGTAGAGAATATTGACACACCATAAAATAAGATAAAGATTATCTCACCTGCTCAAGTTGATAAATACTTTGTTTTCCCTGACTTCCCTGATCAAGCAGTGAAACCTCTTTGACAGCAAAAAAGAATCCATCACTGAAGGAGATAAACAACCAATAAAGCACAATTTACATGAAATCATTTCTTTTGATAAGCAAAGACACAAAGCATAGCATGAGTTTCTTTAGAAATTCGCCCTTCCAAGCCACACTCAAAGAGATTTGAAAACTATTTTCCCAGCAATCGGCTAATCCATCTTTGTCAGACTATGTTTCAAGTTTCAACTCATATAAACTAATTCATAATCATGCAATATCTCAAAGCTTAAGCCACAGTAAATAATGGGATCAATTTTCAAAAAGCTAACTTCAAATACAAAATTTTGTTGGCAGTTCCAAATTCCAATCTACCAGTGAGAAAGAAAAGAAGGAAAAAAAAATGAGGACATACTGTTTGCGATTGATTGTCTTCTAAGAATCTGAGACAGGGACAACGATTCCAATTTCTTTTGCAAATTGTGTTCTTTCGTCCACCTTCATTTTTACATTGTTCAAAATAATTAACACATCAAAATAGAAAAATAGAAACAATATAAAATCAACAAACAACAATTAATTAAATCTGTAATTACATGACAAGATTACCTGAGCGATGTAATCGGATTTGATAGAAGCAATAGATCGAAGAAGATCTGGAAGTGGTAACAGTTTCGCCACCTCACACGCATGACGGTTTCTTTCGAGATTCGAAGAATGGTCGTCCGAGAATACCTAAGCTCGTTGACTGGTGAAGAGGAGGCGACTGTTAATGGGAGTAGGCGTGATTGGAGGGGGCGGCTGTGTCTGTGAAGTGTGAAGGGTGAAGTGTGAATGAAGATTGAAAGGGTTGGAGTTGGAGGGGAGGGGGCGACTGTATGAAAGGGAAAGCAAATAAATGGTATGCTAGGGTTATTGAAAGGGAAAGTAATGGGAGGAGGCGGCCCGCTTGGTTTATATATATTTTTTTCATTCCTAACCCGAACTGGTTCGGTTCGGTTTGAGTTAGTCGGTTCAGGCACACCAAAACCAGAAACCGAACCGAACCGGATATTTTCCTAAATATTTTAACCGGTTCAATCGGTTTTTTTTACTGGTTCGGTTTTTTTGGTTAATTTTTTTCCGGTTTTCTCGGTTAAATCAGTTTTCTGGTTTTTTTGCTCATCCCTACTGCCGCTAATAGTGGGCAGAGAGCCAACTACCAGTAGAAGACAAGAAGAAATGAGAGGGGCAACATTATGATTCTGCCCATAGTGCCCTTTTAGGGTTTTTTTGGGATATAATTATTACTATTCCCTTGCCACTTATATTTAATTACAAAAAGATTTAGAGGTTTAATTTATGAATTTACCCCTACAATTTATTACTTATTACAATTTGATTTTTTGGATAGAATTATGATTCTTTATATATAAAATATTGATTTTATATTTTAAAATTAAAACCCTAGATTAAAGGATTGAATAAAAATGTTTCATTAAAAAAATTTATATTTTATAATATTCTAATACGATTAGGATTTAATTTAATTTTTTAATTAAAAAATATTTTTTCTAAAATAAAATGAGATTTATTAAGTCATAAAATTTTATTTATTTGATCCTAAAATAGTTTAGGATGTTAATAAAAATTTTAATATGATTAAATTTCTTATTAGATTTTTTAAAATATATATTTTTAAAAGACAATCTTTATTAAATAAAATTTATTATATTTGGGAAATTATCAAATTGAATTTAATTAAATATTTTTAAATATTAGAAATATTATTTAAAAAATTACATATAAAGCCAATAATTAGAATCGAAGCATGCAATAATAAATGGACATTAAAGACCAATGTGATTGTATTTTTATGATTGAATGATTATAATAATAAATAGCACTTGTGTCTCCTGTTTTTTCTCTATTATTATTTTGGGTTGTAAAATTTTTTTCTCATATAATTCCCTATGTAACTCAAGTTTCCTATACAATTATGTAAATGTTATATAATTTAGAAATATAAAAATTTATATTAGAAAATCTATTTTTTAATCTAAGAAGAAGAAAAAACAAAAAAAGAAAAAATCATGATGCTCACAAAAAACTTATCAAGATTTGCAATAACTACCTGGATTTTCACCATCTAATTCCTTTTAATGCCCAGAGTGCCCAATTCGTTTCGAAAGGAAGAAGAAGAACCAAATTTTTATTGTCTCACGGCGGGCCTCTATTCTACATATATCCTCACAAGGCCATATGGGCAGTGAGGTTAACGAGCTACATGTTCTTCTCTTTCCTTTCATGGCTTGCTCATGGCCATAGGAAACCTTAATTGGACATGGCCAAGCTATTTGATTCTCGAGGCCCAAAGACTACCAAAGTCACCAACCCTTTTAATGTGCTTCTTCTCTCCGTATCATAGCAGTCCAAGGTAAAAAAACAAAAAACAAAAAAAGTTTTGAAGTTAATATACGTTATTGTATTTATTAGTTAATATATTATAAAGTTATTATAATTATAAAATTCTTATTATATTAAAGCATTATTCTTAAATGTTCCTGGTCAATGTTCTATTAAGAATGAATATTAATTTGAGTTGTTGAGACTCTTACATACTATGTTCTTTCTTTTATGGAATAAAGCAACAATTCTCATAAGCTGCGATATAAGGGATACCTAGAACTAATATGTAGGTGTTTGTCAGATGATATATATACTAAACTGACTCACATGAGAATTTCATATTAAAAGATCACTTGTATATTGAAAAGCTCATGTGACAAATATGTAAGTGATCCTTAGACTTGAGATCACTGAGTTATCTTATATAAAGAGTGTTATATTTTTTTTTTAGTTTAACGTGGGTGTCCGGGCCAGCTTGCGCGCACCTCGACTAATCCCACGGGCCCTGAAGTTAACGACCATGTAAGCCTCCAGTGGCCATCATATGAGCAATCACAGGGCTTGAACTTGAGACCACAGAGGGAGCAAACCTCTTGGTCCCAAGCTCTTACCATTGGACCACCACCTAGATGGTTGAGAGTGTTATATTTTGATCATGTTATATGTTGTCCTAATCAAGGGTAACAAATGGGTAAATATTGAGTATAATTTGAATTATATGAATCTATTTAAGTAATTAAGAGAAAATTCATTACCTTAGGTAAATTAGAGAAAACATTTCATTTGTTATCAAATAATATTAATTGTAAATCATTGTGTAAGGTGTAATGAGATTTGAAAAGAGTTTCAAATCCTATTAAAAAAATCAATGACTTTAGTGTTGAGAACAAACATGATTTGATAAAGTAGATACACTCAATGCTATAATATCTAAATAAGAAACATTGTTGATAAAGAGATAATAATTACACCAAGAAACTTGTCATTGAAAGATTAAGTCAAACCACTTATGACTTTCCTAGTATTTGGGGGATCATGACAGATTGCTAGATATTGTATTTAATCTTCAAATATAAATCAATCAATTATTGAATTAATAATAAATTAATTTATTTAATCCTATTTTGTTTAGGATTGTGATTTGTATTTAGGTCAACTTATTAGGGAGTCTAATGATTCACACATATAAGAATCATTGGTCAAAAATTAAAATGAGATGATTAATCAAGTGTGACTTGATTGTAAATTAGTTTTAGAAATTGAGGACTAGAGTGTAATTTATACAAGGAATTACAATTATAAACCTAGAAAAATCAAGGACTTAACTGAATAAATTTCCAAAATTAGTCTAAAATAATATATGTGATATTAATTAAGAGGAAATTAATATTTTATAGCACTCTAAAGTATAACAATCTCTCTCTCCTAAAAGAGTTTAGAAGATTTCTCACTAGTGATTCATATGGATTACAATTAGAGGTTGAATACTTGGACAGCTTGTGGTTTGCAACAACCCAGCCTTAAAAGCAAACATTCAAAGCCGACAATAACATATGATCTTTATAAAGAACCCAACAAACTCTAGATTTGTCTAACAAGATTCTTAAGACTCCTAAAAAATTAAAATTGATTGTTTTCGTTGCATGTATGTGTTTCAAGAAACCCAATAGTGGTAGCGAACTCATCATTAGACAATCAAGGTTGTTGAATGCATGTTTTAATTGTTATTGGCATTAATTTAGAAATAATTTTATATGCAAATTTTTTTTTTATGAAAGTAATTTTTCTCTCTTGATGTTTAAAAAATGAATTGTTTATTGTTCCGACAAGAACTGATCGGACGTTTTGAATATGGTCGGTGTCGCACTGAGCGGCATTGCGGCGATCATCCACCCTAAAAAAATATTATGTGTATAGTCTCTCTGGCAAATATAAAGAGATAAGGAATTCTTGTCTCTTATCAGTGAAAAATTTGAATGGGAGTCGCCACCTAGTATTTTGGTCACAAGGAACCCTAACTGGTCTCAGAGATCGGGTATGAAAACTGGTTGCGTAAAGGGAAGGTATTAGCACCCCGAATACGCCCTACCTAAAGTAGGCTGCATTGTTTTAATGTCTGATAAAATCTAAGATTTGTTGCATTTTCTAATTGTGGGTATGTTTAAGGTTCAAGAAAAGCTTTCTTTAATAAGGAGGTTCTTATCTTAATGGGGTAGAACCTAATTGTTCTAGCGTCCGAAAAAAATATTTTCATATCTGGAATATGTATTATGTGTAATGTCGTACCCCAGATACTAAAAAACAAACAAAACAAAATTTTTGTTATTTTTGAAAATTTGGTCAATGTTCTCTTGACTTTAATAAACTGGTTATTAAAGCCAAAATGCATGCTAAAATATTTTTTTCTGGTGTATGAAAAACACAATATGATTTTTAGCTTTTGAAACATTTGACCGTATGCACAAAAATATTTTTTTCTTTTTTCAATTTTTTTTTGTATTTTTGGAAGTTTTTTTTTATGAAAATTGGGTATTTTAATACCGGATTTATATTTTTGAAATGAAAAAAAAATGGACTGAAATTAAACAAAACATAAATAAAAAAAGTGAGGAAATCAAAAATATTGAACAATATTTTTTTTAATTTTTTTTGGAAATGGGCCGGACCCGGCCCAAATGCATGGACTGGGCCAAACTCGGCCCAAGATCCATGGGCTGGGCTCAGCTGGTTACTGTGCTCATGCACAGTAACCAGCTTCACCTCGTCTGCAGAGATGTGCACCATGCACGTCCTACATGGCGAGGGAAGAAACGAAAGTAAAAGAAAAGAGGGTAGAGTTTTTACCTGGAGAAGTGAAGGGCAGCCTCAGTCGTCAGTGATGGCCCGCGATGGCGGTGTTGGTGGCAACCCCTCCTCTATTTTTTTCTTCTTCCTTTCTCTCTATTTTTCTCTTCTTTCTTCCTCTTCGGGTCTTCTTTTTTATTCTTTCTTTCAGTCTTTCCACCCTCTCTTCTCTTCTCTGCCGTCTCTCTTTTACTCTTTTTTTTTCTTTTTGGCCCTCCCCTCTTCTGTTCTGCCCTCTCTCTTTTTCTTCTCCTCCCCTGTTTTTATAGGCAAAAAAAAGGGAGGGACGTGGCTGGGGCGGCCACTGGCTTCAGCGGGCATGTCACCTAGAATAATTAGACCACTCACGAAACCCTTTTCACGTTTTTTTTCTTCCTATCGGGCAGGTCGCCTGGAACAATTAGACCACTTATGAAACCCCTTTCGCGTTTTATTCTTCATATCGGGCAGGTCGCCTGGAACAATTAGACACCTGCCCAGAACAATTAGACCACTCGCGAAACCCTTTTCGCGTTTTATTCTTCTTATCGGGCAGGTCGCCTGGAACAATTAAACCACTCGCGAAACCCTTTTCGCGTTTTATTCTTCATCGGGCAGGTTGCCTGGAACAATTAGACCACTCGCGAAACCCTTTTCGTGTTTTTTTTTCTTCCAATCGGGCAGGCCGCCTGGAACAATTAGACCACTCGGGAAATCCTTTTCGCATTTTATTCTTCCCATCGGGCAGGCCGCCTGGAACAATTAGACCACTCGCGAAACCCTTTTCGCGTCTTATTCTTCCCATCGGGCAGGTCGCTTGGAACAATTAGACCACTCGCGAAAACCTTTTCACGTTTTTTTTCTTCCTATCGGGCAGGTCGCCTGGAACAACTAGACCACTCGCGAAACCCTTTTCGCGTTTTATTCTTCATCGGGCAGGTCGCCTGGAACAACTAGACCACTCGCGAAACCCTTTTCGCGTTTTTTTCTTCATCGGGCAGGTCGTCTGGAACAATTAGACCACTCGCGAAACCCTTTTCGTATTTTATTCTTCATTGGGCAGGTCGCTGGAACAATTAGACCACTCGCAAAACCCTTTTCGTGTTTTTTTTCTTCCTATCGGGCAGGCCGCCTGGAACAATTAGACCACTCGCGAAACCCTTTTTGCGTTTTATTCTTCCCATCGGGCAAGCCGCCTGGAACAATTAGACCACTCGCGAAAAGGGCCCTTTTCGCGTTTTATTCTTCATCGGGCAAGTCGCCTGGAACAATTAGACCACTCGCGAAACCCTTTTCCCGTTTCTTTCTTCCTATCGGGCAGGTCGCCTGGAACAATTAGACCACTCGGGAAATCCTTTTCGCATTTTATTCTTCCCATCGGGCAGGTCGCCTGGAACAATTAGACCACTCGCGAAAACCTTTTCACGTCTTTTTCTTCCTATCGGGCAGGTCGCCTGGAACAACTAGACCACTCGCGAAACCCTTTTCGCGTTTTTTTCTTCATCGGGCAGGTCGCCTGGAACAACTAGACCACTCGCGAAACCCTTTTCGCGTTTTATTCTTCATCGGGCAGGTCGCCTGGAACAATTAGACCACTCGCGAAACCCTTTTCGCGTTTTTTTTTCCTATCGGGCAGGCCGCCTGGAACAATTAGACCACTCGCGAAACCCTTTTCGCGTTTTATTCTTCCCATCGGGCAGGCCGCCTGGAACAATTAGACCACTCGCGAAACCCTTTTCGCGTTTTATTCTTCATCGGGCAGGTCGCCTGGAACAATTAGACCACTCGCGAAACCCTTTTCCCGTTTCTTTCTTCCTATCGGGCAGGTCGCCTGGAACAATTAGACCACTCGCGAAACCCTTTTCGTGTTTTATTCTTTATCGGGCAGGTCGCCTGGAACAATTAGACCACTCGCGAAACCCTTTTCGTGTTTTATTCTTTATCGGGCAGGTCGCCTGGAACAATTAGACCACTCGCGAAACCCTGTTCGTGTTTTTTTTTCTTCCTATCGGGCAGGTCGCCTGGAACAATTAGATCACTCGTGAAATCCTTTTTGCATTTTATTCTTCCCATCGGGCAGGCTGCGTGGAACAATTAGACCACTCGCGAAACCCTTTTCCCGTCTTATTCTTCCCATTGGGCAGGTCGCTTGGAACAATTAGACCACTTGCGAAACCCTTTTCACGTTTTTTTCTTCCTACCGGGCAGGTCGCCTGGAACAATTAGACCACTAGCGAAACCCTTTTCGCGTTTTATTCTTCATCGGGCAGGTCACCTGGAACAATTAGACCACTCACGAAACCCTTTTCGTACTCGCGAAACCCTTTTCGTGTTTTTTTCTTCCTATCGGGCAGGCCGCTTGGAATAATTAGACCACTCGCGAAACTCTTTTCGCGTTTTATTCGTCCCATCGGGCAGGCCGCCTGGAACAATTAGACCACTCGCGAAACCTTTTTCGCGTTTTATTCTTTAACGAGTAGGTCGTCTGGAACAATTAGACCACTTGTGAAACCCTTTTCGCGTTTTATTCTTCATCGGGCAAGTCACCTGGAACAATTAGACCACTCGCGAAACCCTTTTCACGTTTTTTTCTTCCTATGGGGCAGGTCGCCTGGAACAATTATACCACACGCGAAACCCTTTTCGCGTTTTATTCTTCATCGGGCAGGTCGCCTGGAACAATTAGACCACTCGCGAAACCCTTTTCGCGTTTTATTCTTCAACGGGCAGGTCGCCTGGAACAATTAGACCACTTGCGAAATTCTTCGCGTTCTTTTATCATCGGGCAAGATGCCTAAAACAATTTGATCCATTTCAAAAAAAAAAAAACAAAAAAAAGTGGGTCATCTTCCAAATGACTTGTTTCTTGATTTCTACATCTCTTTGTAAAAATCATATGTCAATCTACTGTTTTCGAAGTTCTCAAGACTCTAAAAAAAAAAGAGCAAAAATTCTTTTTGTATCTACTTTTCTTTATAAATTTACTACACAAAGCTAAAAGAAAATGAAATTTTCTAATATCTTTGTATAGTAAATATTATAAAGAGGAGGCAACTGTCATAACCCAATTTTTTACCCTTTTATTTTAATTATTTTATTTACTAAAAAAATGATGAAAAACAAGTAAAAATAAAATAAATGAAGAATGAATTAAAATTTGGGTTAAGGGCAACATGATTGGAAGCTTAAAGATTTAATTAAACTCTTGACTAGTTTAATTAATCAAATCAATGGCTTAATTGGAGAATTGATAAGTTTTGAGACTTAATTGAGCTTGAAATTATTTTAATTAATCCAATCAAGGGTTTAATTGGAGAATTGATAAGTTTTGAGACTTAATTAAGCTTGTAATTAATTTAATTAAACAAATCAAGGGTTTAATTGGAGAGTTGATAAGTTTTAGACTTAATTGAGCTTGGAATTAATTTATTCAGAGACTTAATTGAAAAATTATCGAAGTATAGGATTGATTCTGGTCAAATTTGCAAGAAATTAAAACCCAAGGACCAATGTGTAAATGGCGCTGAGATGCAGGGGTTCAATTACAATTTACCCAAGGACTGAACTGCAAAAATTCAAAATGTCAAGGATCAAAACACAAAACACCAAAAACGGTGCCGTTTCTCAACACTGTTCATCTTCTTCAGCACCTCAGCTGCCCAACGCCACCATTACTCCTGCAATAACAGTCGATTTATTACCTGGTAACGGTGGAATTCTGTGGCTATAAAGCCAGAGAAAACAAGAGGGAGAAAGAAAGAAAAAGACTGGGGAGAAACCTAAAAAAAAAACACTGAGGAAGACAGAGGAAAGAAACCCATAAAACAGAGACAAAAAAAAGTACAAAAAAAAAATTAGAGACCAATACATGCAATAAACCCAGAAAACCAACATTAATATCACCGTCTTCTCAATCGCCCCCTGCAAACCAGAAAAAGGAAGAACCCAAGCAGCAAGCCGTGACCTTCATCATCACCGAAACAAAAGGAAAACAGAAAGGGGAAGGTCATACACAGACGAGAGCAAAATCACTGTGCTGCAAGCCTCCTCGCAATCTCCAGAAATAGGTAGGCCGTTCTCATCTTCTCTTCATTCTTGTTTGAAATTGTGCAATTGTGAAAACTGTGTGAAGGTAATTTAATTACCTTCAAGATTGATGCACGCGCGCGAAATTGCTTCACGCTGCGCACTTTAATTAACTCACCGGCCATCGGCTTGGGGCTGGTCGGGCCGGGTAGGCCTAGCCCGACCCCTTTGGGCTGAGCTGGGCCCGGCCCAAAAAAAATAAACAAAATAAAAAGTGCATAACTAAAAATTTTGCATGTCTTAGAATTTTTTTTTTCAATGTACTGGTGTAGAAATAAAAATTTCGCATGTTCTTTTAAAAAATATTTTTGTTTTTTTTATTATTCACTGATATCACGATCAGGAATAAAAAAATATATTTTTCAGGCTACAAATTTTTACCAACACCAGAGTTGGAATTATTCGTGGTGGAATTTTTTAATTGGATTTTTAATTGGAATTATTTGTGGTGGAATATTTACCAACGCCAGAGTTGGAATTATTCGTGGTGGAATTTTTAATTGGAATTATTTGTGTTGGAATATTTACCAACGCCAGAGTTGGAATTATTCGTGGTGGAATTCTTAATTGGAATTATTTGTGGTGGAATATTTACCAACGCCAGAGTTGGAATTATTCGTGTTGGAATTATTTATGGTGGAATATTTATCGACGCCAGAGGTGGAAATATTCGAGATCAAATATTTATTGATGCCAGAGTCAGGAATATTATGATTAAACCATCATTTTTTTAAAAGAAAAAAAAATACACATGCATTGATTTAAATTTATTTTGTAGGTTTATTTATTGAAATTAGAGTCAATAATATCATATGTTTTTACACACAAATCAACAAACTTTTTTAGCAATTTAAGATTAAAACAGCAATGCAGCTTACCTTAGGTAGGGTGCGCTAGGGGTGCTAATACCTTCCCTAGCCTCAACCAATCTCGTACCATAGGATCTCTCTTAACTAGTTAGGGTTTCTAATAACCATAATACTAGGTGGCGACTCATTAAACAAGATCTTTTTCTTGAAAAAACAAGATGCCAAAAATCTGTTTATTTTTTCCTAATCAAGATTATTTTTAAAGTCATCATGATGTCGAGTACGACAGTTAGTATCATGTACAACCCTACATCTATATATATATATATATTACATAAGAGGAGTGCTGCACATAATACATTACAGCCTCCATAATATTTTCCAATACTCATTGGCTATTGATTGGTTAGTGAAGGCCGCAAATATGCTCATTGGCTATTGATTGGTTCGGTCCCAACTTCCAACCCATAGACGTACAACCCAACTTCGATAGGCAATATGTAAAGTTGAAGTAGAATATTCTGCCCTGTTTTGCTAGTTTAAAACAGAAACCAATGGATTTTCAATATTCAAAAGAAGTTTGAGTAAATTATTATCTATTTCCTTATGTTTGGCCTCTTATTGGTGTTTTTAAGTATATTTGGGACATAATTAAAAAAGAACAACAAATGTTTTAATAAAACAATATTGGTTAACAAGAGTTAAAGGACAATACTAAAGGATATTATGGAATGTGTTAACTTATAGAAAATATTGTAATTATTTCATATAGAATTATTTTGTCTACAAAATTATTAATATATTATCCAGAGAAAGAGAAAGTTCGCCACATTAGATTAAGCCTTTTATTTTATACAAAATATTATTTTATTATTATTATTATTTAGGAATTCAAACAAAAAGAACTAAGATGCAATTGCTTTCAGAACTCAAGAATAAATTAAGAATAATTTAGACAAAAATACCAAAAAGCTAATGCGATTTCAAATGGGAACAAAGGAAATAAAAAGTATACTGTTTCCATTGCATTAATTGTCAGGCACATGTAAAAACCTATGCCATCCCTTGTGTCCCATCAAAAACACGAAAAGTGAAAGAATTACGCGCAAGAAGATTAAAAATTGTGAGATTAAAGTGGCTCAGGTATTTATCTCGTTGGCAGTTCAGGATAAAATTAATACAAGAATTTTGTTTTTATTATTAAAATATTTTTCCTGTTATACAACCTTCATGTGTTTTTTGCAACTTAGATTTGGAAAACTCAAAATATCTTTTTATATATTGTAACTTTTCTACGAGTGTTTGAATGAAAGTTTTGGATTGGTGGGGTATTCAATATTGTTTACCAAGCACACTTGACTTGCTACTTCTGCAGTGGCCCGAATTGGTACAAGACAAATTTCAAAGATTATCTTGGAGATTAATTTCTAGTAGTACTACTTGGGGTATTTGGTTGTTGAGCAACAAAATTGTTTTTGAGGAGGGAACTATAAGCTTGTTTGATTGTTTCTCTACCATCTTTATCGGGTTGCTATTTGCTTGCATATTCTGGATTCAAACTTTATTTATATAGAAAATGATCTCTTAAAATCTTCTGATAACATCAAATTATGGTGTAATAAAAAATCTTAGGTAGTTTTTTTGTTGTTTGCTGTAGTAGATCAATTTTTTTTTATCTTTTTTTCTAAGTCTTTTTTTTTTATTCTTGTATTTTATTTTAACTATTGAATTTATGGCCTTTTCAGTATACACTCCATGAATATCCAAAAAAAAATTTGTGAGATTAAGGCCATGATTTCTGGGTAATAAGAACTTAATTAAAGAAATACCCACTTTTCTTTCCGTTCTTTTCTCCACCTGTCACGTTCAATCCCACTTTTCAACAATTTCATTTGGCAAAAATTCTTTCATATATACTAAATAATGTGTATTAATAACCAAAAGAATGTGGAAAACTATCTACGTAATCAACTTTTCAAGGTGATTGAGGCACTAAGACATAGAATGAATTGACTTCCTAATCTATCTTAATTTTTTCCATTTACAGGGAGTTAGTCCTTCAGTTAAATGTTGTTCGAATTAAATAATTTAAAATTTTGTAACGATGAATAAATCGGTGCGTGTATATATATATAAAAAGGCTAATAATTGGATAATCTTTAATTTCTAATCACTTCTATCATTAAATAGCCAGTTGTTTCTCATTGTCATCAATGGTTGCCAAAATGTCAAAGTGCAAGGAGTCAAAGTCTCTGCCGCCGGAAACAGCCCTAACACGGATGGTATTCACGTTCAATCATCAACCGGTGTCACCATATTGAATTCTAGGATTGGAACAGGTGACGACTGTGTATCGATTGGCCCCGGTACCTCAAGTATGTGGATTGAAAATGTGGCATGTGGACCTGGCCATGGAATCAGGTAAATAAGAAATTACAACATCAACTATAAGTTTATATCAATTATCATCTGCTCCTAATGTTTAATGTGTTGCTAATTATGGGAACTGAAATGATGTATATATGGTTGATGCAGCATTGGAAGTTTAGGCAAAGAATCCCAAGAGGCTGGTGTGCAAAATGTTACAGTCAAGACCACTACATTTACCGGTACAGAAAATGGACTGAGAATTAAGTCATGGGGAAGGCCTAGCAATGGTTTTGCTAGAGATTTTCTTTTCCAACACGCAGTCATAAGTAATGTCCAAAATCCCATTGTAATAGACCAAAACTATTGCCCCGGCGAGAAGAATTGCCCTGGCCAGGTACACGTCAAATCTATTGTCTATACCGTTCTTTTCATTTTGAAAGCTAACATCCAAAACATACATAAATCTTGCTGTATTTTTCTGTACATTAAACAGGTTTCTGGTGTGAAAATAAGTGATGTGACCTACCAAGACATTCATGGATCATCAGCAACAGAAGTGGCGGTGAAATTTGATTGTAGCAAAAAATATCCATGCACTGGGATCAAATTAGCACATGTAAAGCTCACTTACAAGAATCAGCCAGCTGAAGCATCATGCAGCAATGCTGGTGGAGTTGCTTCAGGACTTGTTCAGCCCACTAGCTGTCTATAAGAACCTAATTAATGAGGGAATATATAGTTTGATCGAGCAAAAAAAAAATATTATTACGTAACACATATAGTATACATATACAAATGGGATATTTTCTCTCTGTCTTAGCTTAAAAACAATGTAATACGTAGCTCATTGAGCGAGTTTATTGCTTGATATTGTGGCAAGTCTCCGCCCGACGACGAATGCAATTATAGTACAAAGGAAGAAATTAATTTTCCAAACACCTAGTTCAGTTAATTTTTTTTTTATACATTTGAGACTTCATATGAGCAATATATTTTCTCCTTTATAACGTTCAGTTCTTTTGAAGCTTGCATCAGAATTGTTGTTATTAATGGGCTTATGAAATAACATAAACATAAAAATTAAGCTAAAATTTTAAAATTAACCAGAAAGATAACAAAACTAATAAAATAACATTTTCTGAACCTAATTTGAAAGCTTTCTTGACCTCTGTAAGTTAATAAAAAACAGACCCATTATAATACTTGGCTGTAGAACAATTTAGAAAATATTGAGATTTTGATTTAACAATTATATAAAAAGTTATGAATATTTTTATCAAATAAATCATTTGGCGTGAGCAAGCCACTTATTGGACTTTGACCTCTATCAACATTAACCAATACAATAATTTATATCTGCAATCTTGTGCCGGCAATTGACTTTTCAACAAGATCTAGCTAATGCATGTCTATATAATGTTTTGCCTTTTGCAACCTTGTAGATCATCAGCAATATTTTATCACCATTTTGTTCAGCAACAAATTAATCTAAGATACATTAGCACAAAGCATGGCTAGTGATCATAGTGTTGGTGGTGAGGAAGTGATCAGCAACAAACAAGTGATCCTCAGGGACTATGTGAGTGGTTTTCTAAGAGAATCAAACCTGTACCTGACGACAAGTAACATCAAACTCAAAGTGCCAGAAGAAGAGAGTGGTAAAGATGCTGTGCTGGTTAAGAATCTCTACTTGTCTTGTGATCCTTTCATGCGTGGACGCTTGCAGGGAGATCTGCCACCCAGTAAACCTGAACTATCTTCCTACTCCCTTGGCTCTGTATGTTCTCAATCTCCCTCATTCATTGTTGAAGTGTTATAATTTATATTACGATTATTTATGGTAATTTTACTGTTAGTTACTGTGAATTTACTTACTCTTGTTGGAGACATTGAGCAGCCAATTGTTGGATATGGAGTGGCTAGAGTTGTTGATTCCAGGCACTCTGACTTCAAGAAAGGCGATTTGGTCTGGGGAAGGACAATCGGCTGGGAAGAATACAGTCTAATAACAACACCTGAATACCTCTTCAAAATCAACCATAATGATGATATACCCCTTTCCTACTACACTGGAATTCTTGGTATGTATGCTCTTGGCCCATATGATTTTCTTATGTGAAGTTGTTCTGTTATGACTGTAATGAGCCATATTCTTTGAATTTGTGCTTTTGATCTTACAGGAATGCCTGGCATGACTGCTTATTTTGGTTTCTTTGACATTGGTTCTCCCAAGGAAGGAGACCGTGTCTACGTTTCATCAGCATCAGGCGCAGTTGGTCAGCTTGTTGGGCAATTTGCGAAGCTGATAGGTTGTTATGTTGTTGGAAGTGCTGGAAGTAAAGAAAAGGTTGAACTATTGAAGACCAAGTTTGGATTTGATGATGCTTTCAATTATAAAGAGGAGCATGACTTGGATGCAGCCTTGAAAAGGTTAGTGTATGAAGTCTGCATAAGAGACAATCTGAAATAGCACTCTCAAGCCTTACAGAACCTCTAGAAGTTCTGCAGCTTAATTAATCAGTGATTATGTGCTTTACTTTTTTGGTTTTGAATGTTACTCTTGTGGGGATTGGCTCAAGTGGAAAAAGGAATGATTGTTTCCATTGCCAGGTACTTCCCTGAAGGCATCGACATTTACTTTGAGAATGTTGGAGGAAAAATGCTTGATGCTGTCCTTCTAAACATGAGACACCATGGCCGTATTGCTTTGTGTGGAATGATCTCTCAATACAATCTCGAGCAGCCTGAAAGTGTGCATAACTTAATCGCTGTGCTCTTTAAGCAGATCCGGATGGAAGGGTTTGCGGTTGCCGAGTACTATGACCAATACTCCAAGTTCTTGGATTTTGTTCTGCCTTATATTAAAGAAGGGAAGATTGTTTATGTGGAAGACATAACTGAAGGACTCGAGAGTGGCCCTGATGCATTGATAGGCCTATTCAGCGGCCGAAATGTAGGCAAGCAAGTAGTGGAAGTGTTACAATGATATATTCTTCTTATTATTACTGTTCTGAATATGAGCATGTTCTTATAACATATACACGGCTGCTAAGTATGGAAAGTAATAACTATTTACATAGAATTTGACTAGGATCATGGTGATACATATTTTGTGGAGCTAATGGATATTCTATCCTCGTGATTTCAGCAATTAATCTCAATGACAGTTCATGCCAACACTCCCCCTCAAGTTGGATAGGCCTATTCAGCGGCCGAAATGTAGGCAAGCAAGTAGTGGAAGTGTTACAATGATATATTCTTCTTATTATTACTGTTCTGAATATGAGCATGTTCTTATAACATATACACGGCTGCTAAGTATGGAAAGTAATAACTATTTACATAGAATTTGACTAGGATCATGGTGATACATATTTTGTGGAGCTAATGGATATTCTATCCTCGTGATTTCAGCAATTAATCTCAATGACAGTTCATGCCAACACTCCCCCTCAAGTTGGATAGGCCTATTCAGCGGCCGAAATGTAGGCAAGCAAGTAGTGGAAGTGTTACAATGATATATTCTTCTTATTATTCTTTTCGAATATGAGCATGTTCTTATAACATATACACGGCTGCTAAGTATGGAAAGTAATAACTATTTACATAGAATTTGACTAGGATCATGGTGATACATATTTTGTGGAGCTAATGGATATTCTATCCTCGTGATTTCAGCAATTAATCTCAATGACAGTTCATGCCAACACTCCCCCTCAAGTTGGTGCATAGATGTCTTCAATGCCCAACTTATCTAGCGAGTTATGGAACACCTTGCTTGAAATAGCTTTTGTGAGAATGTCTGCTAGTTGGTTTTCTGATTTTACAAATGGGAATTGAACTATCTTGGCCTCGAGCTTTTCTTTGATAAAATGTCGATCTATTTCAACATGTTTTGTCCTATCATGTTGAAGCGGATTTTGTGCGATTTGTATAGCTGCTTTATTGTCACAAAACAGCCTCATAGGTGGCCTAGATGAGTAGCCAATTTCTTCCACTAATTGCCTTAGCCAAAGAAGCTCGCAAAGTCCTTTGGCCATGCCACGAAACTTAGCCTCTGCACTAGATAATACCACAACTTTCTATTTCTTACTTCTCCAAGTGACTAAGTTTCCTCCAACAAAGGTGAAATACCTAGAAGTAGACTTTCTATCAACAATGTTTCCGGCCCAATCTGCATCTGTATACCCATCAATGTTTAGGTGGTTATACTTCCTGAACATAAGCCCTTTTCCTGGAGATGCCTTTAAATATCGTAAGATCTGGAATACAGCTTTCATGTGCTCTTCACTTGGGCTATGCATAAACTGACTCACCAAGCTCACAGCATAGGCAATGTCTGGTCGAGTATGAGATAAATAAATCAACTTCCCAACTAGCCGCTGATACCTTTCTCTGTTAGTGGGTATTTGATTTGGATGCTCACCTAGTTTGTGGTTTTGGACTATTGGTGTGTCTACTGGTTTACAATCGAGCATACCTGTCTCAGCTAGTAGGTCAAGTACATACTTTCTTTGTGAGAGAAATACCCCTTTACTTGATCGAGCCACTTCAATCCCTAAAAAATATTTTAGTCCTTCAAGGTTTTTCATTTCGAACTCAGTCGCCAAATGTTCTTGCAAGCTCGAGATCTCCTCCTCATCATTTCCTGTAATTATCATATTATCAACATAAATTAAAAGGGCAGTTACCATTTCCCCCTGATGTTTAAGGAATAAAGTGTGATCTGAATTGCTTTGTTTGAAGCCATACTTCTTCATGGCCAAACTAAATCGTCCAAACCATGCCCTTGGTGATTGTTTCAGACCATATAGTGCCTTCTGCAGCTTGCATACTACTCCAACATGTGAGGTAGCAAAGCCTGGTGGGACATCCATATACACTTCTTCTTCAAGGTTCCCGTGAAGAAACACATTTTTTACGTCAAACTAGTGGAGTGGCTAATCTAAATTTGCAGAGATTGACAACAATACCCTGATTGTATTTAATTTTGCCACTGGTGAAAACGTCTCTTGATAGTCGATGCCATATGATTGTGTATATCCTTTCGCGATAAGCCTTGCCTTGTATCGATCTATTGTTCCATCTGCCTTGTATTTAATAGAGAATACCCATTTACATCCTACTGCTTTCTTCCCTTCTGGTAATGGCATGAGCTCCCATGTTTCATTCTTTTGTAAAGCTGCCATCTCTTCGATTATTGCTTGATTCCATTTTGGATTTCCCAAGGCTTCTTGCACTGTGTTTGGGATGTGTTCAGAAGACAGTTTGTGCACAAAGGTCTTGAGTGGCTGTGACAGTTTTTGGGTACTGACATGATTAGCAATTGGATATTTAGTTTTCTCCTCTCTATGGTCTGGTGAGTATCGACTTGGTGGCTTGCCGCGGTTATACCTGGGGGGTAATTTGTAGCCAACAAAACTATCTTCAATATTATTAAGAGAGAAATTTGGGAACTGTACCTCAGGATTATTCTTAGGAGAATGATTGGTTGATACTGAATCGAGAGGGGGCTGTTCTTGTTCTTGTTCATTCTCTGTCTCGTTGTTCTGTCCAACTCTGTCATCTTCTGTGTCAATAGGTTGTTCTTGTTCTTGTTCATTCTCTGTCTCGTTATTCTGCCCAACTCTTGTATTTGTGCCACCTTCTGTGTCAGTGAGCTGTTCTTGTTCTTGTTCATTCTCTGTGCCATTATTCTGCCCAACTCTTGTATTTGTGTCTCTAAACCATGGCCAATTCTCCCAATTATAACCATGGTCTATGTTCTGCTCTTCACTAATCATCTCCCCCTGAAGAGAAGAATGGGAACCTGGCTCTTGAAAGAAGTATTCAGTTTCTAGAAATGTAACATCCATTGTGACGTAAAGACGTCTTGTTGCAGGATCATAGCATCGGTAGCCCTTCTTATGTTGTGCATAGCCCAAGAATATACAGCGGACTGCACATGGATCAAGTTTGGTTCTTTGATTTTTGTGAAGATGGACATAAGCTACACATTCAAATATTTTTGGTGGAAGCATAAGTATAGACGGGAGAGACACATGATGGGCGAGAGCTTGTAATGGAGTGTTAAAGTTTAACACCCTAGACGACATTCGGTTCAACAAATAGACAGCGGCTATGACTGCATCTGTCCAATACCATGGAGGTGCATTTGCTGCTGTTAAGAGGGCTCGAGTTGTTTCCAGAATATGTCTGTTCTTCCTCTCTGCAACACCATTTTGTTGTGGTGTTTAGGAGCATGTTGTCTCATGGTATAGCCCACATGCTTGGAAGTACTCCTGCAACTCTTTATTGTCATACTCCCCATCATTGTCAGAACGGAGGATCTGAAGTGTGGCAGAGAATTGGGTCTTGATCATAGTATGGAAAGAGCGAAAAATCCTAGCTACCTCATTCTTACTTTTCATCAAATATAGCCAAGTCATGCGTGTGCAGTCATCCACAAAAATCACAAACCATCTTATGCTTGAAGAAACTGAAACGGGAGTTGGTCCTCATACGTCCGAGTGAATTAACATAAATGGTGTCTCACACCTTTTTGAACTTATTGGATAGGAAACTCGATGACTTTTAGCTAAAATACATGTTTTACATTTTAACATAGTATTGTCTGAGTTGGAAAACAAACTAGGAAATAAATGTCTTAGGTAAGAGAATGACGGGTGTCCCAAGCGATGATGCCACAACCATATATCACATTCTTTGTTACCAAGATGATGAGCATTGTTTGCCTGACCAACTCTGAAGTCATCAATGTAGTACAGCCCCCCTCGTTTAGTACGACGACCAATAATCTCCTTGGTTAGAATATCCTGAAACAAGCAAATTTTTGGATAGATTAGTGCGCAGTAGTTCAAATCCTCAGTAACTTGTCCCACCGACAATAATTTATTGGAAAGAGTTGGAAGAAGTAAAGTGTTTGATAAAGAGAAAAAGGATGACAGTGCTACTTCTCCGACCCTTGTAACTGGATATTTTTCACCGTTTGCATTGGTTATGCATGTCCGTTTTGGTTGAGTCGTTTCAATAAAGTCTTGTGGATCGTATGTCATGTGATCAGTTGCCCCAGAATCAATAATCCAATCGTGGTTACCTGATTCATTCTGGGCCAGGGAACAATTTGCTGCTGCTGGTGAAAAATCCTCTTGAGATATAAGAGAAAGGTGAGGTTTGATTGATGAAGAAGAAGTGCTCTCAGCGCTGACAAGTGCAGCACGACCACTTTCATGCTTTTTCTTTGTCTTGAGTTCATGCCACCAGTCTGGATATCCATGGAGCTTGAAACAGGTTTCCTTAGTGTGTTTCGTATTCCCACAGTGTGTACAACCACCTCCCTCAACTTGTGTTTTTGATTTCATGCCTGGTTTCCCATCCATTACCATCTGAAGAGAAGGTTGTTGTTGTGATTTCTGTCCACCTTTTGATATCATGGCCATGCTGGAAGTGGTATCTATTTTTGATAACATCACCATTTATCTCAGATCTTCTCGTCGGACATGGGCATATGCCTGTTCAATTGTTGGAAAAGGGTGAAGTTGAAGCACATCAGCTCGAATCTTGTCCAAGCGATCATCAAGTCCGTCCAAGAAAGTATAAACTCTATCTTCCTGTATAATAGAGTTATATTTCTGTATATCAACTTCACACTTCATGGGATTTGGACGCCTAAAATCAATCTCTCTCCAAAGACTTTGAAGAGTGTTGTAATATGTCTCGATTGATCCTTCCCCCTGTTTGAGTCTTGTCACCCTTCTCTTGAGATCATAAACTTGTGAAGTGTCGGAGCCATCAAAATACGTTGTGCAATAGTATCCCATACTGCCTTAGCCGTTGGAAATCTGATGTAATTTCCAATTAGTTTTGGTTCCATGGAGTTGATTAGCCATCCTTTTACCACTGCATTTTCAGTACTCCACTTTCTGAAAGCAGGATCTATCTCTGTAGGTTGTGGAAGATCTCCATTTATGTATCCCAACTTGTCTTTACCAGAGATATACATCTCGACAACTTGGGACCAGAGTCCATAGTTTGTATCATTCAACTTGATACCGATTGGTGCAGCAACAGATTCATGAGTTGCTGCAGTTGTTGTCTGACTCAACATCTGATATTCTGGATGTTAAGTCAGCAAGGGTTAAAGGATCTTCTTGAGAGTTTTCTGTTGAGGAGGTAGGATCTCTTATTTTCTCAATCTTCCAGAATTCTGTCTTTTTTCCCTTTCTTTCTGTTGGTTCACAGAAAGAATCAGACAGATCCTAGAGTTGACGCTCTGATACCATGTTACAATGATATATTCTTCTTATTATTACTGTTCTGAATATGAGCACGTTCTTATAGCATATACACGGCTGCTAAGTATGGAAAGTAATAACTATTTACATAGAATTTGGCTAGGATCATGGTGATACATATTTTGTGGAGCTAATGGATTCTATCCTCGTGATTTCAGCAATTAATCTCAATGACAGTTCATGCCAACAGTAGTGGAAGTTGCTCAGGAGTGATCAGTCTCCCTTATATATTACATGACTGCTTATTACATGACTGCTCTCTTGTCATTCTTAAGTTTTGGCCCATTTTTCAGGCAATCAGTTGGCATCTTCCTACCTTTCATATTGAAGGATTGCCTATTTTATTTTGGATATTTTTCATTAATTGTTCAGGATTATTTTAAGGCATATGAGCTGCCTTCGCTCATCTCGAAAGCTTTGTTATCATCAATAGGATTGCATTCATCCATATCACTGTGGTTATAACCCCAGGGATGATGCTATTACCTATACAGAAAGAAGTTTGCTTTAGTGGTTGGTGAACATTGTTAATTAGTGGTGGTTACTAGTCAGCTATTTCAATTTGTCATTTCTTGACTTTGAATTTGATAGACTCAAATCAATTTCAGGATATTTAATGAGGCTGTGGAACAATATTCTCAATTGGTGCAAGGAAAGGGATGATCTAGCAGTCATGTAACACAAGGAATATATTAAGCTGTTAGAACTTAGACGGATATATATAGTTTACTATGTAGTTATATTATAAGTACAATATATATGAATACTAATACAAGCAAGTTGTACAATATTTTTCCATGCATATTGGTGTAAGGATATTAATGTATTTTTCGTACTTTAATTATCATTTAATATTTCTTGAACCAAAGATAATGATAGTCTTAATTTTACATCTGAACTCTTTTTTTTTCTTTCTTTTTTTTGGTATTAATAAAGACTTGGGTTAGAAATTCTCAACGAAAGACTTTGCAAAATAATATTGTTTTTACCACAGTCTGAAATCTCTGAATTGTCTTGAAAAGATGGAATTCCTTAATTAATTTTTATTTTTTTGTAGAATTTAAAGATAAAATTGACGAGACGTTGTCATCTTGATGATATATACAATAAATATATCATTATTTTATATATATTCTAAGTTGTATTTGTATATGTTGACTGGCGGGCGTGACTTTGAATTTCTCCGATCTTCTTGGTTAAATTAAGATTAATTAATAAATTGAACCTGGTCTTGTTTGGCTGTACAGATCACTGTTATTAAACCCGGCCCAGCCCGGCTGGTCGACTTGGGACCCGGTCAATTCGGTAGCTGGACCGGTCCGGGTTTAGTAAAAGACCGGCTGTGGCAACAGCCCGGCCAAACCTGGGCGACCCGGCAGGTCGACCCGAGACCCAGGCGACCCGGCGGGTCGACCCGGCCAAACCCGGACGAGACCCAGTTTTTTTTTTCAAATGTGGAATTTGAAACCCATTGGTATATATACTCTATGTTCCCAAGAAAAAAGTCATGTTTTTTCAATGTGGGATAAAAAACCTTTTGGTTTAAATACTTCAACTTAAAAGAATAACATAGTATCTTTTCAATGTGGGATTTGAAACCCTTTCATATATATACTCCATGTTCCCATGAAAAAAGTTATATTTTTTCGATGTGGTATTTGAAATCCATTAGTATATATACTCTATGTTCCCAAGAAAAAAATCATGTTTTTTCAATGTGGGATAAAAAGCCTTTTGGTTTAAATACTTCAACTTAAAAGGATAACATAATATCTTTTCAATGTGAGATTTGAAGCCCTTTCATATATATACTCTATGTTCCCATGAAAAAAGTTATATTTTTTCGATGTGGGATTTGAAACCCATTAGTATATATACTCTATGTTCCCAAGAAAAAAATCATGTTTTTTCGATGTGGGATAAAAAATCTTTTGGTTTAAATACTTCAACTTAAAAGGATAACATAATATCTTTTCAATGTGGGATTTGAAGCCCTTTCATATATATACTCTATGTTCCCATGAAAAAGGTTATGTGTTTTTCAATGTGGGATTTGAAACCTATTAGTATATATACTCTATATTTCCAAGGAAAAAGTTATGTTTTTTCAATGTGGGATAAAAAAAATTTTAAAATATTCTTTTAAACTTTATAATATGTATAATCTATATTTACATGGATTTTTTTATATGAAATATTAAAATTTTATTTTTTTTAATTTTTCCGGATTAATCTGAGTTGATATGAATGGATCTGAATTGACCCATAAAACCTGAAACTTGGCTTCCGAGTTTAATAGCTATGGTACATATCCCCGTGGTGACTGAGGGCGATGTATTATTGCCAGAAGAGATGATCCAAATATTCGCATAATCGATCCTCCAATTAATATTAATATACTTGGCTGTACAGATTATCCACTCGTATATTTCTACTCTGCGCACTTCTTTTATTCGGTCCTCCCTGTCAACCTCCTCCAATAGCAAATTGCCAGCATCGGTGGCTGTTACACCATTGGCTAATAAAAAGAGTCTTCTTTGACTGGTGGGATACTCGCCTTCTAGAAGTTTGAAAAATAATATTTGTCTTCGCAGGTAATTATGACGGCAGCACCTTTGGATAAAATCCAAATGGGGTGGGCAAATAATTCTTTTTTATTCCATTTGTGGAAATTGGTGCGAAGGCGGATAATTTGTCTGTGAGATTTAAAATAAAAACCAAAAGATTGGATTTCTAGCTTCTAGATACGGTAGACTTTTCCCCAAGGAGATGTGGGGCACGTCTGGTAATTTAAGGAGCCTATCAAGCCCAATTGCACTGGCCTTTTCGTCTTCCCACCCTACCCTCAGTCCCCATTTGAAAAGTCCAGTCAGAGTGGCCGGCCCTGTAATTCATGAGAGACGCAAGCCCAATTGTTATCCTTCGTGTGACCGGATTACCCCTGCACGACACCTCCAGACCGCGCTTTTTTAAGCGCAGGCTGTCTCTCTCTCACTTCAGAATTTAGAAACGGAGAAACAAAGAAAAAAAGAGGAAAAAAAACAGGAGGAGAAAGAAAAGAGGGAAAAACATGGAGCTGGTACAAGGATTTCCGTTACTGAAAAATTTGAACCTTGCGATTGCAAAGTTAATCCCTATAATTAACTACTGCTAACAGTTCATGAGCTTCATTAGAATCTTTGATCCCAATAGGAACAGAGAAAAGACCCAACACTGCTCTGGTGTTAATTTTTTCCAACAAAATACTTCAACTTTCAGAGGGACCAGTAATTTCCATAGACTGGCTAGGGGATGATAGAAGTCTACACGTGATTTGATTGAATACACCCCATTTTCCAAATCAATTTGTCGACAACTTCACTTGATAATTCCACTTCAGAAACCTTATCAAATAGAGAATTAAAAACGATTATCCCTCTACCTCCTGGAGCTTTTCTCTATCTGAAGTTCCATATCCCAGAAAACTATCCCACACACCCATATTAGCTATTGAGGAGACTTTGTCTTCAGAAAGATTATAAATTCTAGGAAACCAGACAGTAAGATAAGAATTACCCAGCCACACATCATTCCAAAAGTTGGTATCATGACACTTCTTGCTTAGCAATATCCTGAAGTCTCTCATCCTTGGCACAAGCATTGAGAATCTTATGCCATATACTGTCCCTTGCATTAGCACTTTCTAAAGGGCAAATTTAAAGCTGCTTTTTTATTATGGATGCTGCAGATAACATCTTTCCATAGTCCTGTATCGAAGTTTCCATACCTTCAAGGCAGGAGACTTAGAGAGAGAGAGAGAGAGAGAGTGAGAGAGAGAGAGGAGCTGCAATCTATAGGAAAGAGGCTCGCTGCTTGGGACCATATCTATACGTACAGAGAGTGTCCACTGGTCTCCGTCAGGTCAGCACTATCTTGTTTTGGATTTGGTTTAAGCTCTTCAGACATTACAAGGTTCAATATATCCATAAAGTTCACCTTTTCCCTATAAAGGGGCATGGTGTGTGTAGTTCCATTTTTGTTTTTCATTTTTTTTTTAAAGAACTAAACTAGGTCCGGTCTGGTTTTTTAATACAATTTAAGCAATTGAATATATAGGAAGATTGTTAACGAGTCAGAAGAAGACAAGTAGAGAAGGAGAAAATGTGTTACAGAAAAGAGCTCGATAGGTAAAGAGGGAGATGAAAGTTGAGTTATATGTTGGATCGAGAGGTTATCAGTAGACTGTAAAATGAAAGGAAAAACTTAAAACTCTAGATTGTAAATGGTGTAACTTAAAGCCTCGAAAAGGCAAAAACAATAACCAGGAGTTAGCCTAAACAAATACAATACATCGAAAAAAAACAACATGAACCAAGCAAAAAGAGACCCTAGAAAACACAAATACTAGAATATACAATAAAAAAAAAAATCCAGCCCTAGCTGATCCATTTTCAGGTGAAGGAATCGGTGGATTTGGGTCATCAACCTAATCTATATTAATATTAATTATATTAATAAATAAGAAAAAAAATAAAAGTTAATAAAGTATATTTAGACAATGAATAAAAAACATAGTTTTTTATTATTTAATATGATTATAGTGATACAAGTTATTTAGAACATGATTATATATTTTCTTCTTTCTGTTATTTCTTTTCCAGCACTTTTTTTTTTAGTAATTAAAGGGAAATATTAATAAGAAACTAACTAAAAGAAAAACTTACTGTTTTTTCCAACACTAGAACGGGCCCACCAACATTATACTCTATAAAAAGCCAACTACATAAGTTTGTCTTTCCTTTCAAACCATTATTTATTAATTTCCTCTCTCTTTTTATTACACCTAATATGCACCTAATATTGGTCCCACCAACATGTATCATCCATTTCCTTTTCAATTATATCAATTTAAAATTTATGGTATCCCATTACCCAAATTCTACACACTTACCAAAGAAAATGACTCAGTAGCATTCTTTCTTATTTGAATATGTAATATTCAACCATAAACAATAAACGAGAATTTTGTAATGACATACAGTAACTTTGCAAGAGATAATGAATTTATGATAGTACTTACATGTATTCTGAACCACGTGATAAATTGTTCATCTTGCAATTGAAAGATTTGGTATTCGGTCAGCTGCGAATTATTAGATAGTAAATATTGTCGATGTTGCCTGCAAGGTTGTTCCAAATTATATGAGTTTATGATATTACAATATATAAATAGTACATTCTTAACAAAGTTTAATTAGTAGTCCATATTCTTACTGAATAAAAGGTCTTAGCTCATCACAGTTAAATAGAACATAAGTGTGTGCTTGTCTGAACTCTATTTCCGACAAATATCTTCCCCTTACGATATTTTTAGGTGTGGGTCGTCCAGGATTGGAGAATATTGACAAGTTCTCACTAGAAGGCATTTCACTGCCATCATCATGCCGTGGAACGCGGTTGATTCTCGTTCTCAAATGAGGTTCGAAATAGTACGAGATAAATAGTGAGATCTCCTCAACAATATAGGCCTCACATATCTAAGCCTCAATATGCGCCTTGTTCTTAACCTTTTTCTTGAGATTAAACAAGTACCTGCATTGAATTAATCAAATATTTTTAATTAAGAAAAACAAAGAAAATACTTTTATATATGAATTATATTATAACTATAATATCTAACCGTTCGAATGGTTACATCCATCTATATTGGACCGGTCCTTCAACTTTTGCCTCGAACTGTAAATGTATGGGGAGATGCTCCATTGAGTCAAAAAATAATGGAGGGAATATCATCTCAAGTTTGCATAGTGTCTCGACGATATTTGTTTCAAGCCTCTTAATGTGATCAACATTCAACTTGCTGGAGTATATATCTTTAAAGAAATGACTGATCTCCATGAGTGCATCCTACATCCTTTTTGGCAACAAATCACGATAAACTAATGGAATGAGTGTTTGCATAAACATGTGGCAGTTATGACTCTTCATTCCATACAATCCGCATTTCTCCATATTAACCAACCTTGATATGTTCGAGGCATGTCCATCAAAAAAACACAGACTCTTAAGCTATTTGTAGAGTAGTAGTTGTGCATTTTTCTCTAACACGAAGCTTGCTCTTGGTTTTGCGACCCGTGACCCATCACAAACCAACTCCATATTTGTACAGTTATAGAACAAAGCTATATCCAATCTAGCCTTGATGTTGTCCTTTGTCTTCCCCTTCACATCCATGACGGTGTTGAAAATGTTCTCAAACATGTTCTTTTCTATGTGCATGACGTTAAGGTTATGGCGGAGAAGATTGGTATTCCAATAAGAAAGCTCCCAAAAGATACTTTGCTTTACCCAATTATGGGTCAAATCAAAACCAGGAAACTTCTGCTTACCTGATTGGAGACCAAACATAATGTCACCGTACTCTGATACAACATCATGCAATTCTTCACCAGAAAGACGTGGGGGTGCAGCATCCTTTTCAACTCTGCCAACAAATAAATCCTTTCTGTTCTTTCTGTACCAGTGATTCGGTGGCAAGAAACAACGGTGATAGTAAAAAAAAGAAGCTTTACCTCCATTTGTTAGCTTGAATGCCTTGTTGTTTTCCATGCGGTATGAACATTCTAGTTTTCCATACGTTCTTCAACCAAAAACCATTCCATAAGCTGGAAAATCATTGATAGTCCACATTAAAGCCGCCCTTATAATAAAATTTTATTTTCTCAATATATCATAAGTCAAAGCTCCGGAGGACCACAACTGCGTCAACTCATCAATCAACGGTCGAAGACAAACATATATATTCTGACCCAGGCTCCTCGGACCGGGTATGACAGTAGATAAAAACATGAACTCCTACCTCATACACATCTTCGATGACAAGTTATAAATCGTGACTATGACCGGCCAACAAGAATAAGGAGCAGCAAATGACCTGAATGGGTTGAATCCGTTTGTACGCAACCTAAGACGCACATTTCTTGATTTAGCTAAAAAGTGAGGATGCACTCTGTTAAAGTGTTTCCATGCTTCGCCGTCAGAAGGATGCACCATCACTCCATCAGCCGCATCATGTGATTGGTGTCATGTCATGTGTTTAGCAGTCCTTGGTGACATGAATAACCTTTGCAGTCTAGGTGTGATTGGGAAGTATCTAAGTTTTTTATATGCCACGAGTCTTTCCCCTACCAGTTTTGGGTTTGTACCGGGAATGCTCACATGTCATGCACTCGGTCAGCTAAGCATTTTCAAGGTAGTGTAACATGCAGAAGTTAGGGCACATGTTAATTTTCTAGTATCCTAAACCGGGGGGTTTCATCATGGACTTTGCAGCATAGAAGTTCTCTTTCAGCTTGTTCTCTTTAGGTAAAATGCTTCTCGCCCATTCGATAATTTTGTCACAACCGGCCTCACTCAACCCGTGATCTGACTTGATGGTGAACACTTGTGCTACGACCAATAATTTACTGTGGTTCGTGCAGCCATCCTATAATGATTCTCCAGAATCATTCAACAGATCAAAAAACTTTATTACATCTGCATTAGGTTCTTCTTCTACGATTGGACATTGACTGACATTACCTTGATTCATTCTCATTGCATCTATAACCATATTCCTGTAAGGATTACTATTGTCATTTGCAACTCCATGCACATTGCTAGCACTAGAAGTTGACCCAACCAACCTTTCTCACATGCTTTTACTACGAACAAATAGTTCTCCGTGTGTATACCAACACATGTAATTCTTCATAAACCCTTTTGTGTAAAAGATATGTTGCTACCCAATTTTTGACCCATGTTTTGATAAATTTTCAGAAAAATTCAAAAATAGCGAAAAACCTTGAAAATCCAAAAAAATACGTTTTTAATACATTTGCATCGTTTTTATCATTTTTAGCATCGTCTCAAAAGAATTTAAATTTTCAAAGATATTTGGAATGCGTTCAACTTTTAACGCATTATTTTTAAAATCATTGATTTTCCTCATTGAGTCGATGTCGATATGGCTCGTTTTCAAAAAAAAATACAAAAAAATAAGAAAAATCCAAATTTACAAAAAAAAAAGAAGAAGAAGTTGAGGGACCAATTTTGAGACCCAAGCAACATTTTGCCTATAAATAGTAGCCTTCAACACACACAAAAAGAGAGGGGGGCAATTTTGAAACATCAGAAAAATACAAAAAAAAAACCCTAAACCTAAACCTATCTCTAACCTAAAAAAAGAAGAAGCCGCCGACGCCCCCCCATGCTTTTGATTTTTTCTTCCCCCATAACAGCTGACCGAAACCTCTAGCCTTCCACCATCTCCTCCTCCCCTGCCCTCTGCCAAACGGACACAAACTCTCAGCCCCTCACCTCACACAAACCAGCCGCTCCACCCATTCGGTTGGCCGCTCTCTTTTCTCCCCAGCTCAGCCACACGCCGGACAGAGACCAGAACTGTCCCCCTTCGCTCTCCCCTCTCGCCGGCCGCCTGCTTATCTTCCCCCGATCTCTCCATCTCCATCAACAACGAAGCCAGCCGAACAGACGACAGCAGTGCAGCGACCACCACCGACCAGCTCTCCTCTGCACAGACCGGCCATCAGCAGCTGCACAGCCGTTGAAGACAAACCCATAACAAACCGACCCGCCTGAAACAGAGAAGGGAGGAGGCAGAGTAGTGGAGCAGATCTGAAAGAGGAAGAAAAGAAGCCGAAGCAGATTTCAAAAACAAATGAAATAAAAACTAAAATCAACTGCTGCGTGCATTTCTTTTCTTGTTCTGCAGGTCACCGACGGTTTAAGAAGACACAGAAGAAGAAGTCGGTCCAGACCCCCCTGTTTCTGTTGGTTCACGCGCCGCCAGTGGCGGGGGCGCGTGGAAAGACGCGCCGCCACTGTTCATGTTGTTCCAGAATGTTTCCCAACACTGTTAAGGATTTTTGGGGGTCTGATTTGTAAATGTTGAATTGTTTGATGTAATTTTTTGTTGAGTTTTGAATCATTTGTGCTTTGTAAATGTGGATGTAAAAGAAAAGAAAAGGAAAGGAAAGGAAAAGAAAAGAAAAAAATAAAAGAAAATATAGTGAAAATGTATATGTGTGTTTGTATGTTTTATTTTATGGAAGTTTTTATTTATGATAAAATTGTAAGGAATAAAAAAGAATTTAATATTTTGATTTGCTCATGGTCCAGAAGTATTAACTTATACGTACGTTGTATTTCTAATATCTGATGAAAAGACAAAATTTTTAAAACTTCTTTAACAAGTCAAAGCCACGAAGCAGCTTACCTTAGGTAGGGTGCGTTAGGGGTGCTAATACCTTCCCTAACCACAACCAGTCCTTTACCCGCGAATCTCTGACAAGACCAGTACATCCGGTTTCCTAGTAGCCCGCAATCAATTACTAGGTGGCGACTCCAACGAATCAATTCAAGCAAACGACAACGAAAAAATCATCAGCCGACGTCGCGCGGATTTTCCGACGTGCGACAAGATGCATCATTACAACATCTAGATGTAGATACCTTTTATTTTGTCACTTCTTGCATGGATATCTAATACCGTCTCCAGTAAAATTTATGGGAATAGATGTTGCAAAATTAATAAAACCTTGAACCTCGTTACAATAATCCATCCTACGCAATTCTGGGGGTGAATCTCGATACATCCATAAACGATCATCCATGACTTCTATTGAACCTCTATAAAATTATGATGACAACATGTATTTATTAACTAAGTTAGGTAACTAAATTTGCAAAAATATTGGTTTACCTCCAGATTATCCAACAAGCTAATTACAACTTCTCATAAATATTCATTATCAATTATCAACGTTCATATAAATTTATACATATAAATTTACAGAAATTACAACTCCGCAATAACATTGATAAAAATTAAAATGGACCCGTTAAACAAGCTATTAATTATTTCACCACAACACATGTAATTCGGTAATTCAACAAAGTTTCAACAATTTACAAACAAATACAATTTTATCAAATCTAAAACAAACCATAACAAGTACAAAATTATACATTCATACTACAAGTTTGTTTGAGAAATAACAATAAACATGTACATACACTAACAAAATATATATATATACACTAAAAAATAATTGACATTTAAAATTAACATTTAAATGTTAAAATTAAAAAAGATAGATTTGCTTACAGAAAATGATAAAATTCACAATAAATCAAAACACGGATGTTGTGACCACAAAACTTAAATAAATATGACTTGTGTTGATAAGAGGGGGATTTTTTTTTGGGGATGGTTGTTTGCAGTTTGGAAGGGGAGAGTTGGGATGGGAAAGAGAAAGGAGAAATATGGGAGGAGAGGGTCAGCAGAGTGGTAATATATTTACTTTTGCCGATGGAATCACCGACAGATTCATTCTGTCAGTGATTCCATTGGCAATTCTGACGGAGAATTAGTCACGTCACTGTACGGAGATCCGGGTTAGAATCCCTCAGTGATTCCGTCGATAAAATTGCATGCAAAAAGCTCTATGTCAACGAACCGTCTTTTTTTATTAAATTCTGAATATTCCGTCTGTAATTTCATCGGTATATACCGACTGCAGTATTCTATCCGTATATACTGATTGAAGTACGGATGAAATAGTGTCCATCGGTAATGATCACCGCAATTTACTGATATAATTATTCCGTCGGTAATTCCATTGGTGTTAAGCGAATTTCTGGTAGTGTGTTGTTCTTATTTTTTTAATATATTCACATTAAAATTATTAAAATAAACTTTATTTTATTCAAGCTTGCTTTTATGATTTTTATAAGTTCTTGTCTATAAAACAAATATTTTGATGAGGAAAATGCCAAAAAAAAAAAGGAATCACATTAATAAGATAAAGACATTTTAATTAAAGATATATTTTTTTTACTGTCTTTCAAGTCATCCAGATTTTTTTATCTTTATTCTAATTAATTTTGGTTTTTATTGAATTAAGAACTCATAAAAAAATTGTTGAAAAAATTTTATATTAATAAAAATAGATGGAATTATACAAGAAAAAAAATTTGTTTCGATAGAATTTAAATTATTACTTTTCTTTTAAAAAACAATTTTATTATCGTATAATTAAATAAAATAATTTTGAAGAGCTACTCGCAACACAAGATTAAATATCTTAATATATATTTATCTCTTAACTTCCCGACTCAATTTTTAGTTAGCATTAACAATTTATTTAATATTTATTGATATATATGGTTCTTGATTTATTTTATTAAATACAAACATCAATTTTTTGATTTTCAATTAATGTTTTTGATACTAGAAAAGACATTGAAAACGCTTAAAAGGTTTTTCTTTTGTTAGAAAAAAAACTCTTAATCCCGCAAGTAGAGAGTGGTTGTTTGATCATTTAGAAAAAAATACGATAAAATTGTTTTTTAATGTATCTATTTAACTAACAAAATGCATATTGTAGGTCTCAAATTTCTTTTTCTCAACGCCATAAAAATACTATATCATATGTGATGTGATATTTTATTTTATTATTTTTTTTGTGAAAAGCAGATCATGAGAGTTGATAAGGTAAGGTTGTCTTGATTCATCTTATTAAACTCGTACATTCTTAAAAAAAAAAAAAAGTGGTCATACACATTCAAACAGAAAAGAAAAGTGAAATGTAACCATATGGGTGTGAACAAGGTTGTCTTGATTCTTCTTATCAAACTCATACATTCTCAAAAACAAAAGAAAAAAAGTGGTCATAAACTTTCAGAAAGAAAAGAAAAGAAAGAATAGAGAAGTGAATTATGCTAGTGTCATGCTAAGACCCACCATTGATGGGAAGCACACACAATAAGAACAATAATTCAAAAGTTGTTTTTTATAAATAACTTGGGATAATAATAATAATAAGTTAAAATAATCTTAAGTTAAAAATATGCTTGATGAAAATGATTTGAATCAATTTTTTGAAGAAGAGAAGCAGTATAAGAAGAATCTATAAATTAAAAGTTAAAAAAAAACTTAAATCAATTTGCGAAATTCATACAAAACAGAATCTAATACACATGCCTCTTTATTATTGTGATTTTCAATTACCGGTCCTTCCATCAGGAAAAGAGGCTCGCCGCTTGGGAACATATATATAGAGATATAGTCGTCTGATCTCCCTCAGGTCAGCACTAACTTGTTTTGTTCTCTGAAATGTCTAGTTTTTTGAGATTTTACATTAGGTGGTTCAATATATGCATAAGCATTCCAAGCTGACTTCATCATTTTCAATTCAATAACGATAACGAAACACAAATATCAAGTTAGCTTTTAGTTAATCCATTTTTTTTATAAAAAAACTTAATTTATAAGAGAGATAAAATATAATAGATATTAGGAAAAGAGAATTAGTTGGAATTTAAAAGAGATTGATTTAGAGCAGAAGAGGTGGATATGAAGAAAAATTGTATGTTTAAGTGATAAAAAGAAAGAAAAGAATGAGTTACATTGAGGGGGATATATAGAGAAGAAGAAAATGAGTTAGAGGAAGAGAGGTAGAAAAAAGAAGAAAAAAAAGTGTTATTGGTGAAAGATATAGAGTCGTCAAAAAGGACAAGAAAGTTGAGTTATATGTAGAATATAAAGATTATTGATAGATTGTAAATGAGAAAAAAAAAATGTATGGGCAACAATGGAGCCATAAGGAGTTCTTTAAAATGTAAAGACATTTCTGGTTTGAATTCTATCTTCTGTATTTTTAACTCACATGCAAGTGATGACGAGTTCTTCTCTATGGTTTGGTTATTAGGAGTAGTTATTCACTAGTGGATGGCATCCAAAAGTTTATACGCAATATAAAAAAAAAAAAAAAATTTGATGTAAATTTAAATAAAAAAGTGCCTTAATTTTGTGAAATAACACAGAAATAGTTAAACTCAGTACTGCATGGGCTTCAATAATATGGCATCAAATGGGGAAGATTATGACATGACTAGAAATATTGTGACACGGCTTAACAGTATGGTGGATTCGTGCGCACCTCAACAGGGCCTGTCTGAGTGCTGTATCTACAAGGTGCCCAATTTGCTTAGAAACGTAAAACCGGAAGCCTACACTCCACAACTGATTTCAATAGGTCCTCTTCACTACGGCGATGCCAAACTACAGATCATGAGAGAATTATGGATCTTGTGAAAATCATTCGGAATAAAGAAAAGAATATCCGACAATATTATTCAAAGAACTTCGACAAAATTGGGAGCATGGATTTCATAGAGATGATCCTGCTGGATGCCGTCTTCATTATTGAGTTTATAAGGGAGTCAAATGCTTTTGAAGATGGTCCTAAGAATTTAGAGCCTTGGATGATGTCCGACATAAAAGAAGACTTGAAGCTACTTGAAAACCAACTACCTTTCTTCATTATTCAGGAAATATATGACGAGGTCGATCGCGCTCGCCAAGAGTTTCCAAGCATTCCTTTTCTTCGTCTTGCTACCTTTCATTTTGGAAAGTACACGTTTTCACAAGGGGTAAACAACGACCCGAAAGTAAAGGAAAGCAGGCACCTCACTGATTTACTTAGGAATTTAATGCATAATGGAGTCATTAAGAGACCTTTTACTTTTGATAATATCAAGCTGAAATATAGCGCCGTCATGCTTCGCAAGGCAGGAGTGAGGTTTCGGGTCGCCAAAGATAAATGCTTGCTTAACATAAGATTTGAGAAAGGAGTGTTGGAAATACCACGCTTGGAAGTTGATTACAGCTTCGAACGTTTTGTAAGAAATATCATGGCCTTGGAGCAGTGCTACAAACCGTTTGAAGCTTACATATGCAGTTACATTAAGTTTCTGGACCATCTTATCAACAGTGCAGAAGACGTGGATTTGCTAGTTGAAAAGGGAATCATTCTCCACTGGCTAGGTGACGATGCCGCACTTTCAAGTATGATTAACAAGCTTAACGAAAATATTGGCGACACTTCCGCTTATTATGATGATATCTGTAAGAATATGAATCTCCACTATGAGAACCGCTGGAACCGTTTGAAGGCAACCTTGGAACTTGTATATTTCCCCAATATTTGGAGAGGTACGGGAACTGTTGCAGCAGCTATCCTCCTGATCCTCACTTTAATACAGACAATCAGTTCCGTAAAATCGGTATTCTAGGATTTTATCTTGTTTAGTTTCATTATTCCTACGTAATGATGGGCTGGACTGTTATTGTTTAGATTGCCGTTTCATTTTGGGTTTGTGTAGTTCTGAACTAATAACATCGTATCAAATTCTTGTTGTATCGTCCTAAAATTGAGTTTGTACTTGTTTCCTCTCAAAATTGTCTTCTTTTAAGATCATCTTCTCTTGTTTAATACCTGGGTATTTTTTATTTTTATTTTTTAACATTAGATATTAACCTTAAAACGTCTAGAATATGTGTCATGTTTAATGGCAAAATTTATTTCTGTTTCACGATTTAAAATGGCAGAGTTTAATTCTAGCAACAACGGTTTTCCATATCTCTTACATAAATAGGGGATAGAGGGACTGTTTAGAGACATAGAAACTGAGCAAAGTCTTCTATCCACTACCTTCTTATACTCCCTTTTTTTTTTTTAGTAATTGTCACGGGATGACGTCGAACGACACGCTAAAATGTTTTTTGAGAGGTATTATTGAAAAGAAAAGGGTTTTGAATTTAATTATAAAATTATAATTAAAGTTCAGGAGTTGTTACCTAATATTCTGGTTACTATGAACCCTATGGTTTGCGAGAGTTTGAGTAAGAAACTGGTTGTGTAAGGAAAATATACATCACCCTCAGTGCACCCTACCTAAGATAAGTTACATTGTTGTTTGATTGTTTTTCTAGGTCAAGTTTTTATTCATTAGTCTCGTCTAACGTCCAAGGCAGATCTCTCTTCGTAAGGAAATCTCCACCTCATCGGGTTTAATCCTAATCATTTCTAAAATCTGAATTTTAGCATCGCATTTATTTTGCATTTTATATCTTCAATACTTGAGGATATACTTTACTGTATAGTTTTACACCTTCAAATATTAAAGTATATATCTAAACCCTAATATAAAATGAGCAAAACAATTGGTGATGTAACAATCCCATTTCCGGGACTATCACATCAATCATAAAAAGGGAGAAACATGGTGAGTTTTTTTTTTCCGCATTCATACCGAAATTTCGGCAGAGTCTCTCTTATACTAAAAGGTCTCAAGTTACACATCCATTATTCACTACTTATACACATTTCAATCATACCACATCTCAAACATCATATTATTCAAGATTACAACAATTCAAGTCATATAGTTCATTGAAGGGCAAAACACATCGATGTTCATTTAATTTTTTTATATAACACAAAAACTAGAAGATCTAGAATATTACTCCTGTCATGAATATGATGAACCTGTAACAACATAAAATTTAGAAATAATTATATTAAAAGCAATAATGTTTCAAAGAAGAGAAAACAATAATACATAAATACATATATTCAATGCTATGAATTATCATCATTTCATACAATTCCTGTCCAATGTTTCTAAGTGCATTGTTTTGAGAATTATTAAATAATTCCCTCCTCCCTTTTTATTCCACTATTTTAACCAATATTCACCACTTTGGGGTTGGAAGGATAATTCCTTTAAGTGTTGAACCCCATTTCACTAACATTTTCAATCATCCCCCCGTCAAGGATAACATCATAATACTTCCCCAAATCTTGAAAGGAAATGCCAACACTAATGAGTTTCATTAGTGTCATTAGTCACCCATGTCGGGATCAACTAATTAAGTTCATTATAATGCTGACATCAACGCAAACGATTGATGTCATTGACCATTTCCAACCCGAAATGGTCAATCAATTTTTTCCATAACACATTGGAATATTTCTGGGAATGTCGATGTCAAGATTCTTGACATCATTAGCTTTCACATCAGAAATAGCTAATCAAGTTTCATATGAATGCCGATATCGATGTCATTAGTCAATATCATTAACTATTCTTATCCTGAATAGTGAATCAAGTCCATTGTCCTTTGTTTTTAGGGATGGTCATGCCGATGTTAGTAAACCTTACTAGTATCATTAGCCTCCGTACTCGGGACTGGCTAATCAAGTTCAAGAAGTGATTATCAATGCAATCCCATAATATAATTCATGTTCTTAACCAAACCAATTAGTCAAATCCATTTTTATTCCTCATTTATTTTGCTTTATCTCCTCTCTTTGTGGGTTCACCTATAGATTTACAATCCAAGAATCAAACAGATTATTAAAATCATTGTTATGTAAAAATGTATAGGTATAGATCATCTACCTATTGCAAAAGCTCAGCTCACACTCCCTTGTTGTTGTTGTATCCCTCCTACAGTTCCTCTTGATGACAATTTGAATTTCACTTCTCAATTGATTGAAAAATTCCAGCCCATTTCTCCTTGCATTCACCGCCCCCACTTTTTTTTTCTTCACAATTTCTACACTTGTTTCTTACCAATTCTTTTGTCAAGTGATGTTTTCTCCTAACAACTTATCTAAGATTGTAAAATTTTGCTAAGTTTAGTCTCTCTCTCTCTCTCAAATTTTGATAGAAAATCTAAAATCCTCCACCTTTTTCTTAGTGTGTGCTGCTGGTTTCAAGGAGAAAGAAATGGGGTATTTATAGCCTCATTATTCTTAATTGCACTTTAGCCCCATTTCTTTTCTTTTTCATAATTTGAGCCATGCTCCTTATATATATCTTTCATAATCTTTTTATTTAATTGCATTATTATTATATTTACTATTATAATCTTTACTCTATTTTATTCCTCAACACCTTTTTACTTCGATCCACGATTTTGATTGGCTTTATCTCTAGTGTCAAACCTTCTCTTACTTTAATAGGGACTAGTGGTTGCACTCATGAAGGATCCACCTTCGTCTTTCGTAACAAAGACACATGGAACACATTATAGATCTTGTCTAGATGTGCCAATAGTTCCAATCGATAAGCAACTGACCTTATCCTTTTCACAATTTCAAAAGGGCCAATGTACCTAGGGGTAAGTTTTCCTTTCATCCCAAACCGAATGATGCCCTTCTACAATGCTACATTTAAGAATACTTTATCCTCTATTTGGAACTCCATTAGTCTCCTCCGAATGTCCGAATAACTTTTTTGTCTGTCATGGGCTTCCTTTATTCTTTGCCTGGTAGTTTTCACTTTATTAGTCGTTAGCTGTACCATTTCGAGCCCCAAGAGTTTCTTTTATCCTACTTCATCCCAACAAATCGAGGTGCGAAATTTTCTTTTGTACAGTGCTTCATATAGAGTCATCCCAATAGAAGCTCAGTAGCTATTATTGTACGTAAATTCCACTAACGGCAATAAATCTTCCCAACTTTCCCCAAACTCCAACACACATGACCTTAGAAGATCTTCGAGTGTATGGATACTTTCAGACTGACCATTCATCTGAGGGTGGAATGTTGTACTTAGGTTCACCTCAGTCCCTAAAGCTCGCTATAAGTCGGGCCATAACCTCAATGTGAACCTTAGGTCCTGATTTGACACAATTGATACTGGCACCCCATGAAGTCTAATCACCTCATTCACGTATAATTTGGCCAACTTATCCATGAAATCTGTAATTTACATGGGTAAGACTAAGGTCAAATTTATTACGCGGTCAACAATTACCCTTCTTACCCCTTGGTAATCCTATTACGAAGTCTATGGTAATGTCCTTCCATTTCCATTCTGGAATCAATAATGGTTGTAATTTCTCTACCTGCCTTTGGTATTCTATCTTCACTTGTTGGGCGAGGAGGCAACAATGAGGTCATTATGGCTGAGGGTGCAGTGGAGAAGAAGGAGAAGGGAGAGAATTGTCGACTAGGGAAGGAAAAAAAACAAAGGGGAAGGCTAATTTTTAGTTGACTTTAGACCTGATTTTCTTCATGCTTGGGGCATGTAATCTACCCCTATTTATAAGGTATAGAAGAGGGACATGTTGTCTTTACTAGTGCCAAATATTAGCCCTTGATTCGACCTAGAAGGATCTCAACCATTGGTTCAAAGTTGCTATCATGGCCTAAAAAAGTTGGTTGCTATAGGCTGGTCAAGTTTGCCATTTTTGGGCGACGTCGCGGTAGTTGTGGGGAAAGTTGGCCGGTAGGGTCTACTTTAGGGTGTAGTCCAACATTAGGTCATCATGTTGGTGTATGGTTTGTCAAGTTTGGTGAAGAGATGAAGCATTAAATGCCCCTGAATAATAGCCAATAGATCAGCTTTTTTAGGTCAAAACAAGAAGATAATGAATAGTGAACCACGAGTAGTCTGGTTCTCTTTTTTTCTTACTGTTCAAAACAACACCATTTTGACCTTAAATTAAGGAAATTTGGCCAAAGTTCAATTTGATCCTTCATCTTTTGATTTCCTTCAATTTCACCTAAAATTAACTCCAAACATCTGATTTAATATAATTTTGCTACTGCTGAATTTTAAGATTAGCCCCTAATTTAAGCGTCTTTTTCAATATGATCCCTAGTCTTGGATTTATGTAATTTTACCCTCAGTTAACTATTAAACTTTTAATTTTTTTCAATTTCACCCTTGATTTCAATCAATTGAGCCCCTATAGTTCGATATGTTTTGTAGATTGGTCCTTGTGTAAACCCGGAAAAAAATATAATTAAAGTTGCTTAAATTGCAAACTAACTACATGAGAAATAAAAGTAAAGAAATTCATCCATATAGTTAAATAAAAACAGGAATTTCGAAAAATTTTAATATAAATTTTCGGGCGAAATAATTTGAAACATTATAAATAAACCCGGTAATGTTGAGGGTTGGATTTAATTGAAGAGAATAATACACTTAAAGGAAATAGGGCCTAAATGCAAATAAGAGAAATTATAGAGTATAAATACTCTTCTCCTCACAAAAAATCTGCAGCAACCATAAGGAAAGAAAATAGGGAGTTTTGTATCCATTCTTGCAAAATCAAGAGAGAAACACTAAAATTTCAAGAACCCATCCAAGATTAAGGGTTTATAGATGGAATAAACACTTGTGAGCAAGGGATTAATAAGAAAATTGAACAAGAAAAGAAGGGCCGGATGTCATTAGAAAATAAAGGAGGGAGTTGAAAATCTTCAACTGGTTGAAGATCAAAATCTTAATTCATACTAGGTAAGGTGTTTTAAACATGATCTTGAAATTCATTTCAATTTCGATAATGAATTGATGCCTTGATATTCAATTATAGGTTAGGGTTCTTAGACATGAATTGGGAAAAAAATATTTGTTTTTAAAATTAAGTTAATTCATGTGTGACATGTGATGGGGGTATGAAACCAAAATAATTTACATATAAAATGTAGTTTGTGAAAGTATTGTGTGAAGGGAAGGGGGTGACGAATCTGAACAGACTTTTCTCCTGACTTTTGGTGAGATTTCAGGTAGGAGGATGGGGGAATTAGGGTCGGGTTCCTCATAAAAATTGTAGTTTTGGATGTTAGCTAACCAAGGAAACTAGTCGTGCTCAATTTAGAGCTGTAACACTCCAGTTATGGGTCACCAACTGATACTGAGTCATGACTGATTCTGTAGGGCAGTAGGACTGATTAGTTGATGAGTAATTTTAACTATCTTGGAGGCAGAACTGGGTTCTCCTTCCTTAAGAGAACTTGTAGACTCATGTCTTAGCTTTCCAACGAAATCAATCTCACTAAAATGGAGTTCTAGAACTCTAGATATAGTTAAAAATCTGATGAGTGTTCAGACAGTAACAGTTTAATGTCTAGGCAGTAACAATTAGACAATAACAGTTCAATGTTTAGACGGTAACGGTTGGACAGTAACAGTTGGACAATAACAGTTCAATGTTTATACAGTAACGGTTGGACAAGAATGATTGGACAAGAATATTCAAAATTAGACAAGAATGAGCTTAAACTTTCACATGAATACTATATGTAAGAATATAAAAGAACTGAGTCATACGAACACTTGCACGTTGAGATACTCACTCTGAAAATATACATGATATATGTATGTATGTTGTTATGAGGAAACAAACATGAATAGAAAGTAACATATTGTCGCACGTCATTAAATCCGCACGGCATCGGCTGGCGATTTTTCTTTATGTGTTTTGCTTTGATTGGTTCGTTGGAGTCGCCACCTAGTAATTTATTGAGGGCTACTAGGAAACCTAATGTACTGGTCTTGTCAGAGATTCACGGGAAAGGGACTGGTTGTGGTTAGGGAAGGTATTAGCACCCCTAACGCACCCTACCTGAGGTAAGCTGCTTCGTGGACTTGATGTGTTTGTAAAAATAAAATTTTAGCCCAATTCTAAGGCTTTGATAAATCAGTTATTAGTTCCCAAAATATATGTAGATACATGTTCTACATTTTCATGGAAAATACAACATGATTTTATCTGTCCTTTAGATATTTGTGCATATAAATTAAAATATTAAATTCATTTTTTTTATTCAATAACATACATAAAAAAAATACACAAACACACACACATCTCTTTTTCTATTATTATTTTCTCTTTCTTTTCTTTTCTTTTCTTTTTGTACATCACATTACAAAATTATAAAAAATTTAAACACTAAACAAAAATTGCATTACATAATTTAAAAATTACAAAATAGTCCCTAAACTCCAGAAATTGCAGAGGGACACTTCTGGAACTGCCTGAACAGTTCTGGAACAATGGCGGCGCGTGGCTTCACGCTACCGACAAGGTCTTGGAAATGGGCGGATCTGCCCTGCTTTCTCCTTTTCTCTTCTCTGCCGATGGTGACCTGCAAAATCAACCAAAAACGCAACACATGCAGTTGATTTTAGTTGTTTTTCTTTGTTGTTTTTTAGATCTGCTCTCGGGTTCTTCTCCTGGATCTGTCCCGTTCGGGTCTACTACTATGGATTTCATCTCCTTCTCCTCTGCTTCGGGCGGCGCTGCTGGCTGATGGTGGATCTGTGGTCGGGCATGGAGATCGAAGGAGAAGCTATCGTGGCCGGTTGTTGTGGGGAGGAGCTGCTGCTGTTGCTCGTGGGTCTCTCTTTGATTTACATTCGCTCCTTCGCCGTGGCGGAGCGGATGGAGGCGGATCGCGGTGGACGCGGGCGGATCCGCCGGTGCCTGAGGGCTTCGGTGTGGAGCACAAGGGAGGCGTTTCCTTGTGGAGCTGGATCCGTGGGCCACTGGCGGTGCGATTCTGCCGGCGTTCAGCGAGCTGGCCGCTAGTTCAGGAGGAAAGAGCTGAGGGAGGCCGCGGCTGAGGAAGAGAGTGGGGGTTGTCTTGTGGGTCTTGCTGCTGTCGTCTGCTGGCTGCTGGAGCTGAGTCGGCCGAGAGAGAGAAGAACGATGGTTGGCCGAGAGAGCAAGAAGAAGAAGGAAGGTGCTGGGAGCAGGAAGGAAAAGGAGAGCTGCGGTGGCTTGGGAGGTGAAGAAGATGGTGGAACCGGCTGAAGAGGAAAACCCAAAACGTGGGGGGCCGGCCAGACGGCGGCTTGGAGAAGAGATAGATTTAGGGTTTTGTTTTTGTGTTGTCTCTCCCCTCAAATATCAAAATTCCCCCCCTTTATGTGTGTTGAAGGCTGCTATATATAGGCAAAATATTGTTTGGGCCTCAAAATTGGTCCCTCAACTTTCTCTTTTTTTGTAAATTTTGATTTTTCTTATTTTTGTATTTTTTGAAAACGAGCAATATCAACGTCGATTTAAATGAGGAAAATCAATGATTTTAAAAATAACGCGTGAAAAGTCGAACGCGTTCCAAAAAACCTATGAAAACTTAAATTTTTTTTTTAGACGACGTTAAAAATGCTAAAAACGATGCACATATTAAAAACATATTTTTTTGGATTTTCGTTGTTTTTCGCTATTTTTGAATTTTCCGAAGATTTTATCAAAAAGGTAGGTCAAAAATTGGGTAACAACAGATGCCCCCTCTTTACAATGCTTACGAAGCAAAACTCCTTAATGTTTTGCATAGTAAGCTTTGTAAAGAAAACAAAAGGAAAATGATCTCATTATCTTGGTCGACGTGCCTCTTTTGAAGAAAAGTGGTCTATTTTCAGGGGCAACGAGCCCACACAGTCATACTGGTCTATTTTCACGGGCGACCTGCCCACACATACTCAAAGTGGTCTATTTTCAGGGGCGACCTGCCCACACACTCACACTGGTCTATTTTCAGGGGCGACCTGCCCACACATACTCAAAGTGGTCTATTTTCAGGGGCGACCTGCCCACACACTCACACTAGTCTATTTTCACGGGCGACCTGCCCTTTTGATTGGGTTTACCTGAGATCCCATCTGGCGATCTAACAAGAACAAAAAATTGGTGTGTAGCTCGGTCAACCTGAAATCCCATCTAGCGATTCCCTTTAACCAAAGCTAAATTCTGCGTGGTTAGGCTAAATTGAGATCCCTTTGCCGATCCCCTTTAACCAGAACCAAAACTCTTATGTGCGGTTAGGATAGACTGAGATTCCTTTCGCCAATCCCCTCTAACCAGAACCAAAATCTGTGTGGTTGGGTGGTGAAACGAGACCGCCACGATCCCCTTCAACCAGAACCAAAACTCCTGTGTGCGGTTAGGATAGACTGAGATTCCTTTCGCCAATCTCCTCTAACTAGAACCAAAACTCCTGTATGGTTAGGATAGACTGAGATTCCTTTCGCCAATCCCCTCTAACCAGAACCAAAATCTGTGTTGTTGGGCTGAACTGAGACCCCTTCGCCGATCCCCTTCAACCAGAACCAAAACTCCTGTGTGCGGTTAGGATAGACTGAGATTCCTTTCGCCAATCCCCTCTAACCAGAACTGAAACTCCTGTATGGTTAGGATAGACTGAGATTCCTTTCGCCAATCCCCTCTAACCAGAACTAAAATCTGTGTGGTTGGGCTGAACTGAGACCCCTTCGCCGATCCCCTTCAACCAGAACCAAAACTCCTGTGTGCGGTTAGGATAGATTGAGATTCCTTTCGCCAATCCCCTCTAACCGGAACCGAAACTCCTGTATGGTTAGGATAGACTGAGATTCCTTTCGCCAATCCCTTCTAACCAGAACCAAAATCTGTGTGGTTGGGCTGAACTGAGACCCCTTCGCCGATCCCCTTCAACCAGAACCAAAACTCCTGTGTGCGGTTAGGATAGACTGAGATTTCTTTCGCCAATCCCCTCTAACCAGAACCGAAACTCCTTTATGGTTAGGATAGACTGAGATTCCTTTCGCCAATCCCCTCTAACCAGAACCAAAATCTGTGTGGTTGGGCTGAACTGAGACCCCTTCGCCGATCCCCTTCAACCAGAACCAAAACTCCTGTGTGCGGTTAGGATAGACTGAGATTCCTTTCGCCAATCCCCTCTAACCAGAACCGAAACTCCTTTATGGTTAGGATAGACTGAGATTCCTTTCGCCAATCCCCTCTAACCAGAACCAAAATCTGTGTGTGTAGCTCGGTCAACCTGAAATCCCATCTGGCGATTCCCTATAACCAAAGCTACCTAAAATCCCAGAACCAAAATCTGTGTGGTTGGGCTGAACTGAGACCCCTTCGCCAATCCCCTTCAACCAGAACCAAAACTCCTGTGTGCGGTTAGGATTAACTGAGATTCCTTTCGCCAATCCCCTCTAACCAGAACCGAAACTCCTGTATGGTTAGGATAGACTGAGATTCCTTTCGCCAATCCCCTCTAACCAGAACCAAAATCTGTGTGTGTAGCTCGGTCAACCTGAAATCCCATCTGGCGATTCCCTATAACCAAAGCTACGTGAAATCCCATCTGGCGACCTCCTTTAACCAAAACCAAAAAAAATGTAAAAAGTGGTCTCATTGTAATGGGTGACCTACCCAGATGAAAGAATGTTAAAAACGGTCTCATTATGATGGGTGACCTACCCAAGTGGAAAAAATGATGGTCTCATTGTGATGGGTGACCTACCCAAAGAAAGATGGTCTCATTATGATGGGTGACCTACCCAGATGGAAAAATGTGACTTACCTGGCAAAAAGACTTGGCAGGCGAAGTCCTGACAGGATAAGGCTGACAAACGGCGCTTCCTGATTGCAGGGTTGACTTGAAGACTCCTTTTGATGACAGGGTTGATCTCCTCGTTTCTTTGAGATTCTCCTACTAGCAGGGTTCATCTCATTCTCTTCTCGTTCCAGGATCTAAACCGATTCTTTGTTATCATCAACTCAATGATTCTTTCTTTGTCCACAATCTTGCTGGACTTCATTGAGGATCTTCCTGTAACAATCACAAGTATGTGCAGTGCTTTGAGGTTAGATGGCATGCATGCATCCTTACCTGATTTGAAATATAGGTCCCCCCCTCTTTGATGATCCATCGTCATAGGGTGCCTTTGTTTGCATTCCAAAGCTTTCTTTGTTCTTTCGATGCATTGGCTCATTTGCATGCTAGCCTTCCACTTAAATGCAAGTACAATGCCCATCTTAGGCTGTCCACGACCATTACTACTCTCGTTGTTTATCAAGCTGGACTCTGCCCCCCAAGTGTGGTGTTGCTTGATTCATAATAAAGGATTTTCTCTTTTGGATTCTTCTAAGAATTATCCTCTGATTGATTGTGTGCCTCATGCCAACACCCATCAAGATTGTCAACTAGTCATGAACTTGCCTCCAGTTGAAACAATACTTTTCAAGTATATGTTATCATTAACCTTCTTGGAAACTGCCAAGTCGTCTAGACATGCCTCTCATAACTTGTCATAAAAGGCTCTTTGTTGCATTCTCGATGCTCTTCTCAATGGATTCCTCTTGGCTTGTCAAATCAGCTTATAAAAAGAAATGATTTGGCATCATCAATGATGTTCATCAACCATATTCATGCGGTGAAGTGCATCTTTAGGTTTCAAAACAAATGGCCCCACAGTCAGCCTTAGTGGGTGCATCCTTCCAACATTCATTCAAATGCGACTATGTGATAACGTTGTTCAAAAGTCGTAGCCATGTTGGAGATGATAAACCAAGATGAAGATATGAAGATATCCTTTAAGTGCAATGCTACTCATCAATTGCTGCTGGGATTGTCTTTGACTAACATTGCCCCCAATATGATCTAAGTTTGCTTGTTCATCTGATTATCTTTCTTTGAACACCATTGCCCTCAGCTCACTGATTCATTCTTTAATCATCTTTCATTGCCCCCAGCTAATCTGAATACTATTTGTTTTTCTTCTTAAAGTCCACTGTATTGCCCCCAAGCGGTCAACTTTTGAAGGAGCGTCGAGAAGTGTTGATTTCATTCTTGTCAAGGATTTTGCAAACTCAATCGATATTCTTCTTGTTTCACAATCTTTCTGTTCTAGAATCAACTCTCATACTTCAAAGATCATGTCTATCCAAAGTCTAGTTGTTGGAATGAAAATAGAGAGATGTCAATTTTTGAAAGTATTTTTGAAAATCAAGCTTCTTCGGTCAAAGATCCAACACACGCTATTCAATGCAGTCCTTTGATTGTCTTGTATTTTGAAAACACAAATGACTCGTTGTAAGATTAAAATGACTTTTTCATGGTTCTTTGTGTCAGTTTTAATCTTTGATCTTGGGTATATCTTTTGATGGTCTACGATGAGGTGACCTTCTATGAATTTCAAAAAACAAGATGCTCAAGTCAAAACTGAGGCTTTATCAAGAAATGTTGTTTTATTTTTTAGCACCAATTTTATCAGCATGCATAATGACCAGTAGCTTAATTCATGAAGCCACAACTCTTATGGAAAAGCTCTTCAGTTTCGAGAACGCCATTTATCGGTTCAAATTGCTCACTTGATCAAAAAGGGCTTTCAAAAGCACGTAATACAGGCTATGGTTCATGGCTTATGAAAGAAGGGAAATTCACAGGCTCAAAAGGTGTTTGAGGGTTTCAACGACCTAAGATCAACATCAACTATTCATCAACTCTCTTTCTTGTTGTCATTGTGGAGAAAGTAACATATAACCTTGTTAATCTCAAAGATCAGAATTCTCTTAACATAGGTCATAATGTAAATCCAACTTTTTCTATGATGAATAATCAATCTAAAAAATTTTGAAGACACTAAAGGCTTTATCCTAGACACACCAAAAGACATGAAACTTGATTTTTTTAGTGTTGACTTTTGGCATTTGTTGTGTCTTTCTTCAATTGAAACCTCTTTTGCCCCTCTTAGAATTGATAGGCATTCTCCTTCCATTCCACTCTTTTTTTGCTTTTACGTAGCCTTCCTCAACGTTTTCTTGGATGGCCCTCAATCTATGGCTTTTCTTCTTCTAGCCCTTTCTCAATCATTGGACTTTTGTTCTAAGCCTTTCTTTTATCCATTAATCATATCAGTGTCTTCAAAATATCTCTCATTTGCCCCCAGTGTGGGGTGTGATCCTAGTCAAGGTTTTTTTTTGAAAGAAAATACTTTACCAGGCTCAAAATGGGACTGCAAGGGATAATATTTCAAGAAATGTGAAAGGATAACAAAGATGGCCTTTTCTCGTTTCAAGCAAGGTCGGTTAGAACCGATAAATTTTGACCTCGTCCAGTGGAATGATTTGGACTTGTAAGAATCATGATTCACGAGTCCATAACTACCGAATCCACTATATGTCATTATGCATACTGCTAAAACTTAGCTATATGATGTGTGGTTCAATTTCAGAAGGTATGAGTTCAAAATTATTTGGTCACCTCATGTCATTTTCAAGCATCGAGTCAATTCTGTAATCAAAACACTTTTAATCTTCAGGATTGATTAACCTTTATCGCATGTTGGAGATTGATCAAAATATTTTGTCAGAATAAAATGCTAAACATCTGTTGATTTCAAAACAACAAAGAGACAAAAAATAAGACATGTTTCATTGAAGGATGAGATGTGATCCCAAAACAAAATGCAAAATTCCATAACAATATGATTGACAATTCATCGCCATTCTTGAATCAGCTTTTCTTGCAATATATGTGTTTTGCCAAGCATTTTCGATCACATGTCATTCTGAAGATGTTCGGGGGACAATATAGCCAATGACAACCTCCTTCACAGATTCCTCTCGTCTTTTGCTCACCAACTTCCAGACTCGATTCTTGCAATTGTTCAACTGAATGGCCTGAAATCCCCCCGTGATATTCAAATCTCCTGTTTGGATTATATCACATAGGAAAAAGTCTGGAATCTGGCAGATGCTGGTAAATAAACTCAAATGGCAGAGGGAAGTCAATCTTGACAAAGGTACTTTAGCAATTGATGCTAAAACGAGATCTGACTGGACCTCATAAGTAAGTTTTCCCACCTTCAAAGTCATCCTCTGATTCATCTCTCATCATTGTTCTGGAATCCGTGCCAAACCTGTCAATATTTCCCCTCTTCATAGCTTGTTCAATTCCTTTTTTAGCAATCCACACAACTTTAAATCAATCTTCCAATGTTGTTGTTGTTGTTTTAGGATTGTTGGAACCCTCTCAATAGCTAGGTAATCCTGGCAGCGCACAAAAACAAAACGTGTGGAATCACACATTATCAAAACTGGAAGAGAACCTGATGAATCGAAAACTCTCCTGCCTCATCTTCGATTGCTCACAGACAGTGCAACAAACAGACACCTGTACAGGGAGTTCTCCTCTATTAAAGTTTCAGTCTTCTTCATGTTGTTTAGTCAAGGCTTGTCTTTTCTCCCTACTTTTGTATTTCAATGCTGACACTGGTAGGAGAAAATTGTAGACGATCTGAAACTACCACATCCCTTCTTGGATTTCCCACTTGCAGATTCACAAATAGATTCCTGCCGAGAGAGCTCTGCCATGTTGAAGTTTGATGTCTGCTCATATTTTTCAGACCGGGTCCGGCTTTTCTGCCTACTACAATGTTTCGGTGCTGAAACTGGTGGGGTAAATTTTCATATCGTCTGAAACTACTGGATCCCCTCTTGCATTCCCCACTAGCAAATCCACAAACAAATCTCTACAGAGAGAGCTCTGCCACATAGAGGTTCAGTGTCTAATCATGTGCTGCTGAACTGGAATTGGGCTTACAATTGGGGTAACTTCAAAGAAGGCTAATGCACCATGCACAGAAGGCTAACAGTTATTTGGTGCCATTTAGAAGATATAGAGGTGATGAACAATTAACAGTGCAACTGAACAAGAACAAGGGTTGTCCTTGTCGCACGTCGGAAAACACCCGCGCGGCGTCCCGTCCTGGCGATGGCAGTTTTTCTCTCTGTTATTGGAATTGATTTTGTTTGGAGTCGCCACCTAGTATTTAATTGAAGGTTACTAGGAAACCCAGGTTAACTGGTCTTGTCAGAGATTCGCGGGTAAGGGACTGATTGTGATTAGGGAAGGTATTAGCACCCCTAACGCACCCTACCTGAGGTAAGCTACTTCGTGGCTGTGATGTGTTAAAAAAGTTTTAAAAATTTTGTCTTTTCTTCGGATTTTAGAAATACAACTTTCGCGTACTTCTACACCGTGATCCAATCAAAATATTAAATCCTTCTTTATGCTTTGCAGTGTCATCATAACAAAATATATATCCATAAAAAAAACATTCAAACACACACATATGTTTTTTACTATATTTTTTCTTTTCTTTTTTTTTTCTTTTTCTTTTTTCTTTTTTTTTTTCTTTTTTTTTTACATCCACAATACAAATTATAATATTCAAAACTAAATAAAAATTACATTAAATAATCCAAAATTTACAAAACAGTCCTAGAACAGTCTGAAATTGCAAGGGAACCCTTCTGCACAGGAATTGGAGACAGGAACAGCTGGCGGCGCGTGTTCCAACGCGCCACCACCACTGCGGTGCGTGGGTTCACGCGCCGCTGGGAAAAACTGGAAACAACAGGATCTGGCTTAGCTTCTTCTTCCCTTCCATTCCTCGCCGGCGTTGATAGCCATTGTCACCTGCAAAAAAAAACACAAAACGCAACAACAATCCAATTTTATTTTGTTCTGTTTTTAGATCTGTTTCCTCCGGTCAGTTCTCTTCAACTTTGGATCTGTAATCGGCTTCCTCCTGGTGGCTGCTCCTTCTGCCGATGGCAGATCTGGTGGTGGAGCTGAGGAACGGCTGGGTCGACCGAGAGAGGGAAGGAGGACGGCGCTGCTGGAGGCGGTGAGCTGGGTTCTTGGGCCTGTGGGTTGCTGCTGTTGGAGGAGAAGCTGTCGAGGCTGGTGGCGCGTCGGTGGTGTTTGCTCCTGTTGTTGGCAGCGGTGGTTGGCCTTGTTGCTGAGTGCTGCTGCCGCTGCTCTTGGTGGAGGAGATGGAGCGCCGGCTGGAATGGGCAGTGGCTGTGCAGAGGGGAAGAAAATTGATGAAGAAGGAGATGAAGCTGTGAATCTCTTCGGGTTGGGTCTTTTGGCCGAAGGAGATGATGAAGAAGACGGGTTGAAATGGCTGGTCAGCGGCTGGAAAAAGGGACGATGATGGCGCCGTTGAGGGGAGAAGATCGGGCTATGGGAGAAGGAAAATCTGTCGTGGCCGAGAGGGAGGAAGTGATGTTGGGCAGCTGTGGAGAGGGGAAGGAAATGGTGAAACGGCGTGGAGAAGGAAAATCTGCCGTGGCCGGCTGAAGAGAAAACAAAACCGAAAATCCAACAAAGAAACAGGGGGGGCGGCGGCTGCCCTGGAAGAGAAGAAGATTAGGTTTTTTTTTAGGGTTAGGTTTGTTCTTCTCTTTTTTTGTTGTCAAAAATGCCCCCCTTGCTTAGCTGAAAATGAAGGCTATTTATAGGCAAAATAATTTTTTCGGGCTTCAAAATTGGTCCCTCAAGTTTTGTGTTTGGCCCCTAATTTCAATCAATTCACTTGGTAAAAATTAAATTTGGTCTCTTAAAATTTTAATTTTTCAATTAAGTCCAAATTAGGCTCCCAAACTTAATTTTTCACCAATTAATCCCTCAAATTAATTTGACCCGCTTAAAGTATAATTAAGTCCTTGCACTTAATTAAATCCTTCAATTGGACCCAAATTAATTCTTGAACATAATTAAAATTCAATTTGGCCCATGATTGAATCAAATTGGCCCATTAAAAATTTAATTATGTCATTGGACTTAATTCTTATGCAAATTTGTCCAATACTCATTTAATTTGACCTTTGAATTTGCATTTTTCTATTTTTGGGCATAACAGCGTACACTTGGGCCTTGAAACTCCTCCGAAAATTGCAGCTTGATTTTCACCTATTTTTGCAGCCTTTCTTGGTCGGCTTTCTCCGCATTGCCAGCCTTTATTTTATTTTTTTTTATTTTTATTTTGAAAAAAAGTGAATTTTAGGGAATCACCCAAAATTGGGTGATGACAGTCCTTAGTTGATGACTGAAGGCATTGCTGCTGTTGTTCATGACTGAAAAGGAGTGGTGCAGCTTTAATTGGACGTGGACAAGCAGTGTTCTCACAGAAGACTGTGCAGACATTCCCTTTCCATTTGATGCTCAACACTTGTTCAAGCAGATCTGAGTATAGCTACTTCACCTTTGATGCTCTCAACTTCATTTTGATAATGAGCCTTTATCTGGCATCTTTCTTCATTTCCATCATCTTTTTTCAATCACGTGTAGCACAGCTTATGTGGGGGAACCCACCTTTCAACCCGGTACATGCATGATAAATGTATGAACATGTGATCTATATGATGAACTCGCCCTTCGAGGGGTGACAATATGATCGCAACTCTTGCATGATGAAACAAGAATCTTGATTCTTGCACAAACTCTACAATGAAAATTTTCTGAGCGACGGTCATTGTGTCACCCACAAGTCTTGAGTTCAAGATGCTTCAAGAAAGGCTTGCTCGGATGCAAAACAAAGTATACGGAGCATACATCCTAAAGGCAGGTTCTAATCTTTTTAAGTGAGACAAAAGGTAGGTTTACTACTTGGTCTCTAAAAAAGGGTCTCTCGTTGTCCCAGTGATTACCCTCTTGAAGGCAATATAAGGGCCAGTAGGCAGTGAGATGGCACATGTCCAACTATTACCAGTCTAAGCACTCAACGAAGAGTTGGGGTTTACACAAACTTAAACCTTGACTAAAAGTCGTAAGGTAAGCTGCTAGTCCCCCTCCTAACCTGAAGCATGTGTGTGCTTAAAAAAAATTACACTATGTGATGCATGAGACAATTCTACAAAATGAATGGATAAAAAAAAAGACAAATGCAAAAACATAAACACATCAAATATACAAAGCTTAGTCCAATAATGTTGAAAACAATACCTTTCCCAGTGGAGTCGCCATTCTGTCGCACGTCATTAAATCCGCACGGCATCGGCTGGCGATTTTTCTTTATGCGTTTTGCTTTGATTGGTTCGTTGGAGTCGCCACCTAGTAATTTATTGAGGGCTACTAGGAAACCTGATATACTGGTCTTGTCAGAGATTCACGGGAAAGGGACTGGTTGTGGTTAGGGAAGGTATTAGCACCCCTAACGCACCCTACCTGAGGTAAGTTGCTTCGTGGACTTGATGTGTTTTTAAAAATAAAATTTTAGCCCAATTCTAAGGCTTTGATAAATCAGTTATTAATTCCCAAAATATATGTAGATACATGTTCTACATTTTCATGGAAAATACAACATGATTTTATCTGTCCTTTAGATATTTGTGCATATAAATTAAAATATTAAATTCATTTTTTTTAATTAAATAACATACATAAAAAAATACACAAACACACACACATCTCTTTTTCTATTATTATTTTCTCTTTCTTTTCTTTTCTTTTCTTTTCTTTTTGTACATCACATTACAAAATTATAAAAAATTTAAACACTAAACAAAAATTACATTACATAATTTAAAAATTACAAAATAGTCCCTAAACTCCAGAAATTGCAGAGGGACACTTCTGGAACTGCCTGAACAGTTCTGGAACAATGGCGGCGCGTGGCTTCACGCGCCGCCGCTGACAGTGCCGGAAATGGGCGGATCTGCCCTGCTTTCTCCTTTTCTCTTCTCTGCCGATGGTGACCTGCAAAATCAACCAAAAACGCAACAAAGGCAGTTGATTTTAGTTGTTTTTCTTTGTTGTTTTTTAGATCTGCTCTTGGGTTCTTCTCCCGGATCTGTCCTGTTCGGGTCTGCTAGTATGGATTTCATCTCCTTCTCCTCTGCTTCGGGCGGCGCTGCTGGCTGATGGTGGATCTGTGGCCGGGCATGGAGATCGAAGGAGAAGCTATCGTGGCCGGTTGTTGTGGGGAGGAGCTGCTGCTGTTGCTCGTGGGTCTCTCTTTGATTTACATCTGCTCCTTCTGCCGATGGCAGGACTGGTGGAGGCGGATCGCGGTGGACGCGGGCGGATCCGCCGGTGCCTGAGGGCTTCGGTGTGGAGCACAAGGGAGGCATTTCCTTGTGGAGCTGGATCCGTGGGCCACCGGGCGGTCGGTCTGTCGGCGTTCAAAGGCCGGCCGCTAGTTCGGAGGAAAGAGTCGAGGAGGCCGCGACCGAGGAAGAGAGTGGGGTTGTCTTGTGGGTCTTCTTCTTGTCGTTCTTTGGCTCTTTGGAGCTGAGTCAGCCGAGAGAGGGAAGAACGGTGGTTGGCCGAGAGAGCAAGAAGAAGAAGGAAGGTGCTGGGAGCAGGAAGGAAAAGGAGAGCTGCGGTGGCTTGAGAGGTGAAGAAGATGGTGAAACCGGCTGAAGAGGAAAACCCAAAACGTGGGGGGCCGGCCAGACGGCGGCTTGGAGAAGAGATAGATTTAGGGTTTTGTTTTTGTGTTGTCTCTCCCCTCAAATATCAAAATTCCCCCCCTTTATGTGTGTTGAAGGCTGCTATATATAGGCAAAATATTGTTTGGGCCTCAAAATTGGTCCCTCAACTTTCTCTTTTTTTGTAAATTTTGATTTTTCTTATTTTTGTATTTTTTGAAAACGAGCAATATCAACGTCGATTTAAATGAGGAAAATCAATGATTTTAAAAATAACGCGTGAAAAGTCGAACGCGTCCAAAAAACCTATGAAAACTTAAATTCTTTTTTTAGACGACGTTAAAAATGCTAAAAACGATGCACATATTAAAAACATATTTTTTTGGATTTTCGTTGTTTTTCGCTATTTTTGAATTTTCCGAAGATTTTATCAAAAAGGTAGGTCAAAAATTGGGTAACAACACATATGTGTAATGAATGAATATGGATTCTCTATAATAATCGGGTTGAAGGAATCATAACCAAAAACTTCCTTGTGATTCAAGAGGAGCGACCAGGATTGAATCTTCTGTTAGGGGAGGTCACGAGACAGACGAAGCAGGTGCATGATTTTCCCTCCTATTTACACTTATGCAATTTAAAGTTCTTCTGGTGAATGCAATTACAATAAATATCATGTTCAATGTAAATAAAGTCCAGCGTATTTATAAGATTAGCTTCAGCTAATGGCATCCGTGATAGAATTGCCGGGAGATGAATTACAAGATTAGCTACGGCTAATGGCATCCGTGATAGGAATGCCGAGAAATGAATTACAATATTAGCTTTGACTAATGGCATCCATGATAGGATTGTCGGGAAATGAATTACAAGATTAGCTTTGACTAATGGCATGCATCCGTGATAGGAATGCGGGGAAATGAATTACAAGATTAGCTATGAATAATGGCATCCGTAATAGGATTGCCGGGAAATGAATTAAATGAGTAGCTTGGGCTAATGATGTCCGCGTTGGGATGCCCGGGAACGATTGATAAGACTCGATTTGTAAAGGGTATCAGTGTTTAGGACTCCACTTTGTCAAGCCTATGTAAATATCTAACTTAAGCATAATGGAATTAACACGTTTATGCAGTATGCTTTTATGTAAACCTTGATGTAATTATAAAAGTCTAACTTAGCATGTAAGTACATTAGTTATCTTGTAATTAACCCTTTTGAAATGTTCAAGAACACTTATTTTGTTTTAAATGCTCTCTTTGCATATGAGTATCCTTTTTTATTTTAAATTGTATAACATGATATGTGGGCTATGTTCATATTGAATTTATTTTAGGATATATATATATATATATATATATATGTTGTGTGGACTGTATGAGGTGTTGAATATTGATGATTCAAATAAGGTCCGGAATTATGGAACCATGTGATGATGGATTGATTGAGAATATTAATAGTAATCGAAAACTTGGGATGTCCTAAATACAAACGAAACTCTACCAAAATTTTTGTAGATTTCAAAAAAAAAAGAAGTACCCTCAAATTAATAGCATATGTTGTGATCATTTAGCGTTGTTCAAATAGTCGGGACTGTTACACCTTGACTGTGAAATTTTTCAATTTAACCTCTAATTAACCCCAAAACTTTAATATTCTTGTGATTTTACCTCTTATTTCAATCACTCGACTTGGTAAAAATTAAATTTGGTCTCTTAAAATTCTAATCTTCTCAATTAAGCCCAAATTAAGCTCCCAAACTTAATTTTCAACAATTAAGCCCCTAATAAAATTAATTTGACCCTTTTAAAGTATAATTAAGTCCTTGCACTTAATTAAATCATTTAATTGGACCCAAATTAATTCTTAAACATAATTAAACTTTAATTTGGCCCATGATTAAATCAAATTGACCTATTTAAAATTTAATTATATCATTGAACTTAATTTTTATGCAAATTCGTCCAATAATTATTTAATTTGACATTAAATCTGCGTTGTTTTTTCAATATTAGGTATAATTGGGTACAAGGAAACTTCAAATTTCATCCAAAATTGCAGCTTGATTTTTATATATTTTATGGAATCCTTCTCGACTTATTTTATCTATGTTGTTAGTCTTTATTTTATTTTATTTTGGAAGAAAAATAAATTTAGAGAATAACCCTTATAACAATACTAATAGTTTAGGGTAAAAGGAGGGTGTTTTTGGATTGAGGGGGGTGCACTTTCGATAAAGGTTCTTTTTTAGGTGGAAATCTTTTTTAATGGTGGCAGTTTGCAATGACGGATGACACAAAGCCACCATCGTCGTTTTTTAGGTTTAAAGAGATAAAAGAGAGAGAAATCGTAGAAGAAGAAAGAAAGTAAAAAAAAAAAAGAGAAGGGAAAAGTCTTAAAAAAAGGGTATTGAAATTGTGATTAAAAGACACTGTTTTACATTTATAGATCCATGTGTTAGCCTGTAGTCTGACCCAAGGGTCCGCTCCTCTACCCGCAACTAGCTTTACTCATCTACTTTATTTAGTTTGTTTACAAAACTGCTACCAACCTTTTTATTTTGTTTTGTAATTAAAAAAAATTGAAATTATATATAAAAAATATAAAAAGAAAAAAGAAAATCAGGAAGAAAAGGAAAGAGAAGAGAAAAATAGTGAAGTGAAATAAAAAAGGAAAAAAAGAAGAAAAAGACGAAGAAAGGAAATTGACGAATTTCCATCCGACTACTTGTGCTCGTGTTTTTTTTTAGCAAACTTCTCCGGTTGTCCAAGTAAGCAAATTTTTATTTATTTGTTTGTTCTTTTATTTGTTTGTTGTTAATTCTTTTGAGAAACAAAAGAATTTTTTAAAACAATTGCACTTTAGCTGATGTTTGCATTTCCATGAACAGAACCATTTCCTTACCAGTTTTGGCTGATATTGATCTCTGGTTGGTCGTCCCTCTGCTGGTACTTGCTGGATTTAGTGGTTTCTGATGGCTGACTTATGCCATGTGCCTTGTGTTCTGTTTGATGCTGCATGCCATGCTGTGCTACATATGTTGCTCACTCCTGCTCTCATCGCTGTTTAGTCATGCTTTTGGAGTCCCTGGCTTGATGGGCATAAATGGATGTATGCTGCATGCCATGCCATGCTGTGCTATATTTATATTTATCAATAATAATAATATTTTTATGATAATCATAATAACAATATTAATAGCAATAAATGAATAATACCATTAATATTTTAATAGCAACAATAAATTCTGACAAAATAATTAGAAAAATAATTACTCGCTTGCAAAAAAATATTGAGAACCGTGACATTTAAATAATTAGCACTCCACGCGCAGCAGACGACACAATTCTGACAAAATAATTACTCGCTTGGAAAAAATCTCACGTAAATAAGAGATATTTGACGACACAATTCTGACAAAATAATTACTCGCGTGGAAAAAATCTCACGTGAATAAGAAATATTTGTAAAATATTCTCACGTAATTTTTAAAAGCCAATTTGTGTTCTCAGCCAATGTTTTTTTTTAATTATTTTAAATCAATGTGGGTATCTACTTGCGAAGCAAAAATACTTATAAAAAAATAATCAATTAAAACATGGTTTAAAATTTGAATTGTGTCAACTTTGATCAACCTATCAAACATGTAATTCATGTCATAAATTCAAGAAACTTTATAAAAAACAAATAAAAAAAATTAAAAATTCAATTAAAAAAATATTTAATTTAAAAAGGATCTAAAAAAATCAACATGAGTCAACTTCTCAATCTCATGGCATTGATCACATAAGAGATCGAGATAATTTTACAGAAAAAAAATATATTATGATGCTCTATTTTCAACCTATTCAATTTTAAAAGATAAAATCAAGAAAAATAATTAATTAGAAAAGATGTGTACAAAAAATTATTCAAGTTAAACTAGGTTAACTTGTTAAACTGAAGACATGAGTAATGATATAAGGATAAGTTCATAGAAAACATATCAAAAAAATATATAAAACCACACTTTCAATAAATCTAATACTAAATGATAAAATTAAGAAAAAAAAATAAATTCATGGATCAATATATCTAAGCCTATGTTGCTCACTCCTGCTCTCATCGCTGTTTAGTCATGCTTTTGGAGTCCCTGGCTTGATGGGCATAAATGGATGTATGCTGCATGCCATGCTGTGCTATATTTATATTTATCAATAATAATAATATTGTTATTATAATCATAATAACAATATTAATAGCAATAAATGAGTAATACCATTAAATATGATATATGTTTGTTGACTTGTTGTTTTTTAAATAGCTTTGACCAACAAATTGGGAAATTAAAACACATAATTAAAATAAATAACAAATTAGTACTACAGTAAAACAATTTGATGAAACTGTTCACAACATGAACTGTATTTTGTATTTTGAAATTGTTGAGATGCTTGGGACTGCTATCTGGGCAAGTGGACTTGCGAAGCAGGTAGGAAGTAAACTCAAGTTGGATTCCAAGGACTTGTGTTGAGAGAAGGGAGATTTTTTTTTTTGGAGTGGTTGTTTGTAGTCTGAGAAGGGAGAGTTGGGATAGAAAAGAAAAATGAAAAATAAAAAAGAAGAGGGTCGATAGAGTGATTATATATTAGCTCTTATCGATGAAAACATTGACGGATTTATTCTGTTGATAATTCCGTTGGTAAGTTTGACGGTGAATTGATTACATCACCGTACAGAGATCCTGTTTTGAATCCCTAAGTATGCTGCATGCCATGCTGTGCTATATATGTTGCTCGCTCCTGCTCTCATCGCTGTTTAGTCATGCTTTTGTAGTCCCTGGCTTGATGGGCATAAATGGATGTATGCTGCATGCCATGCTGTGCTATATTTATATTTATCAATAATAATAATATTTTTAGTATAATCATAATAACAATATCAATAGCAATAAATGAATAATACCATTAATATTTTAATAGCAACAATAAATTCTGACAAAATAATTAGAAAAATAATTACTCGCTTGGAAAAAATATTGAGAACCGTGACATTTAAATAATTAGCACTCCACGCGCAGCAGACGACACAATTCTGACAAAATAATTACTCGCGTGGAAAAAATCTCACGTGAATAAGAAATATTTGTAAAATATTCTCACATAATTTTTAAAAGCCAATTTGTGTTCTCAGCCAATGTTTTTTTTAATTATTTTAAATCAATGTGGTATCTACTCCAGAAGTAAAAATAATTATAAAAAAATATTCAATTAAAACATGATTTAAAATTTGAATATAATCAACTTTGATCAACCTATCAAACCTGTAATCCATGTTATAAATTCAAGAAATTTTATAAAAAAAATAAAAAAAATTAAAAATTCAATTAAAAGAATATTTAATTTAAAAAAGATTTTAAAAAAAAATCAATATGAGTCAACTTTCCAATCTCATGGCATTGGTTATATAAGAGATCGAGATAACCTTACAGAAAAAAATATATTATGATGCTCTATTTTCAACCAACTCAATTTTAAAAAATAAAATAAAAAAAATAATTAATTAGAAAAGGTGTGTACAAAAAATTATTCAAGTTAAACTAGGTTAACTTGTTAAACTGAACACATGAGTAATGAGATAAAGATATGTTCATATAAAACATATCAAAAAAAATATATGAAACTACTTTCAACAAATCTAATACTGAATTATAAAATTAAAAAAAAAATTAAATTCATGGATCAATATATAACCTAATAAAAAAATTATGAAACATAATTTTTAAAAATAATTTAATATTGGATGAAAAAATAAAAAAAAATGGTGTTATTAAAGAGTAAAATTAAAATAAAAAATAAAAAAATAAATATAAAAAATTATTCCAATAAATAATATATTATAAGTATAGATCCTAGTTTGATAATTCAATGTTCACGAAGCAAATAATTGGAGATCATAGTCTACAATGACAGCTCTTTTTGGCTGTTTTCCAAAAATCAAAGATTAGTTGTTGGCTTAAATTAATTCTTACCTTTAGTTTAATTCTCTCTTTAAGGTCCCTTTACTGAATTCAGATGGAAAATTAATCAAAGATCGGTTCCTGATCGGTAAAAGATCTTGTTGTACTTTTTTAATTATTTTATTATTATTGAAGCTGTAAAGATTTTTTTTGCTCCACTTTTCTATTAGTCAACGATTCCATTAGAATATGTTAACATTTTATTTGAATATGAATAGGTACGATTAGGATTTCAACCAAAAAAAAAATTTAAAATATGCATTAATTACATTGAAAAATGGTTCAAATTAGAAAAGCGTTGACTTAAGTTTTTAAATTATATTAATAAAAAATAGATGGAATTATACAAGAAAAATATTTTGTTTTGATAGAATTTAAATTATAACTTCTCTTATAAAAAATAATTTTATTGTTGTAGAATTAAATAAAATAATTTTAAAGAGCTACTCTTAATACAAGATTAAATATTTTAATATATATATATTTTTTAATTTCTCGACTCAATTTTTACTTAGTGTTAACAATTTATTTAATATTTATTAATACATATAATTCTTATATTAAATACCAACATGAAGTTTTTGATTTTCAATTAATTTTATTTGCTTACTTATCTTTGGAGATAATAAAGTTTTTGCTTTCAATATATATATATATATATATATATATATATATATATATATATATATATATATATATATATAAATCAAAATAATGAGTTGATCTTTACATGGTCCTTGACATTTTATTTGCTTACTTATCTTGATATATAGACACACCAAAAACAGCTAGTGAAAGCTAGCTTCATCATTGAAAAAAAACATTCCTTCCAATATATCTCTGAGGTGGCGAAGATCATTGAAACATATGACAATAATGTGAAAACAACAGATCGCAAAAGAAAACACGAGCTAACGATGAAACAAACACTGAAAATACCTAAAATTGTCATTACAAGGTTACCGTTTATTTCTAACTTAAATTCAATCTAATTACTTATCATTTTTTATATCCTAATTTGTATCTTGATTATTTTGCTCTTTATAATTAACCCTAGATAAGATAATTTAGAGACTAAAACAACAATAATTTCTCATCTAAATAAGCATTCAGGTCTAAATAACCTGTTTGGGAGTGTGGTTGTCGTTTTTTATTAATATTTTTCGTGTCAAAATGCATCAAAATGATAATTTCTTATCTAAATAAGCATTGGGTTTAAATAACCTGTTTGGCAGTGTGGTTATAGTTGCTTTCTACAATGTTTTTCGTGTTGAAATGCATCAAAATGATTTTTTTTTTATTTTTGAAAAATTATTTTTGAGATTAGCGCATCAAAACGATCGAAAACGTATAAAAAAATTTATTTTTAATAATAAAATTTATTTTTTTGAAAATGTAGGATAAAATCCTTTCAATACATTAGTGATTAATAAAACTTAAGGATATTTTTATGATAAAAAAATGTTTCTACACATTATTCATGTTTTTTTATCTAATAATAATAATTTTCTTATAATTTTTTTTTTATACATGGCAATATAACATATATGTCAATACTAGGATATATATAAAGTATCTCTGATTTCAAAAGAAACTAATTAATATGTTAATATAATTTTTAAAAAGTAACACTACACCATTAAACAGTTTTACCGACGGACTAATTCCATCGGTGATAGGAATGAAATCCGTCGGTGAAATCATTACCGACGGCCTCACCGACGGAATACGTCCGTCGGTATACCAGTCGTCGGTAACTCCCATTTCCATCGCTAAGTCTGTCGCAAATAAAAAAAACACCCACCGACGGTCTTACAGACGGATACGCGCGCGCAAAAAAAAAGTTTCCCGCGGGAACATTACCGATGGAATAAATCCGTCTGCAATTTCAAAGGTAATTACCGACGGCATATCCGTCGGTAATTATGGCATGGCTGGTAATTGTTTGCCAACCCTCTGTAAAATACCGACGCATCTTATCCGTCGGTAAATCCATCTGCATTGAACCACCGACGGATAGATTCCGTCGGTAATTATGGCATGGCTGGTAATTGTTTGGCAACTCTCTGTGAAATACCGACGGAAATTATCCGTCGGTATGTATTTAAAATATATATAAATAATAATTTAATAATAGTAAAAAACCTTAATAAATAAATAAAAATGGATTTAACATTAAAAATATAAAAGTAATGTTAAATAATATTCATTAAAATTTAATGTGTTTAAAAAAAAATTAAACTAGAATAGCGGCGGAGCTGGAGGAGGAGGAGGAGGAGGAGGAGGAGGCTGGTTGTTCCCGGGACCATATGGCCAAAAAGAAGCTGCATAAGTATCGTCACCCATCTTTGATCTCATCTCCATGACTATTTGACGGAGCTCATCATAATTCGTTGAGAGTTGTTGATATTGTTGTTTCAACGCAGTGAACTCTTCAGACTGGGTGTTCGATACTGATGGAGAGCTTCCAACAGTTGAGACACTACGAGCCGAATGCAAGTTTTCAGCCGTAGTGTTGGAGAGCCCGTAGACCCGATTTTTATCGGGTCCACCAGACGATCCCGCCTCCATCCACAAATTTGGATCGAAATCTGGATGGGTCGACGGATTGTCCCCATATCTCTCCCTCAACCGGCTATTATAGGTCTCCTGAAAATTCCGTCGGTAAAAAAATCATCAAATGCAATTCAAAATGCAATTCAAGAAAATAATAACTTACAAAATAAAATGAATGAATGAACATACCATGAAGTGCTGAGCACGGTTGTCCACGAACTACTGCACCTTTTTTTGGCGGTCTTGACTCTGCACATGCGTCTCTACAAATAGCTCCATTGGACTCGGTTCACGTCCAAGAGACGCAGCCTGTAAGGAAAAAATAGGTTGAAAGTTAAATATATTATAAGGAACGACAAATTAATTAACGATATATTTCATTAAAATTAATCTTACCATCTGTTTTGCATGTGCGCTGAATGGGACGGATCCGCCAATGTACGTAGTCACCGAACCATGAATTTGCCGGTTCCGGTTGTCGGCGCCGGACTGTGAGCGCCGTGAGAACCGCTCTGAGGTCACGTGCTCAATATATGCCATCCATATTTCCCCTGAGATGAATGGCGGTTTGAATTCCCACCAAACCGCCACCTCATTCCATCCTTCAAGACCGTTATCCCTCGCATGTCTTTTTGATTTTTTTTAGGTGTCATACCAAAAATCACGCAACTTACTTCCATAGTAACAAATTAGAATTTAAAACATAAAATTATAAAACAAAAATACATATTATTTTCGATGTTACCTAGTTGCCGTGTGATTCTCCCATACCCTCCTCACAACATTGTTGTCTGCCATATCCCACTCAAATTTGTTCTGTGTATATAAATAATTCATATAAAATAAAAATAGTATAAGATATAAAATTATAAAAATCATTTATTAAAAATAAGCTGGAAATTAAAAATTAACACCGACCTGAAATCGCTTAAACCATGCATCGATATTAGGTTTCCACTCAGGATGTCTGGAAACCTGACTCCATTGAAACAATGAAATCTCCATCGACGATTTAAACGCTAATGTTATAGTCCTTGCAGCCTCAATGTTTGTGAACCTGAAATTAAATAAAAGTAGTAATATTAATTAGTTGTTCATAAATTATGTTATAAGTATATAAAACAAACCTAAAACCTAAACAAACTTACATTGAAAGGTCATCCTTCCATTGTGCGTGGTACTTGTGGGTGAATTGACCCCGCTGTGAAGACACACCGCTTCTGCGCTGTGAAACCGTGCTAGAAGAGGCAGCATCACAAGTTGGCGTAGATTCCTCGCCGTGATCAGCACCTAAGGATACGTCCTCCTCGCTGCTAGAAGTACTAGCTGCAATCGTCTTCTGACGACGTGCTGTAGGTTTCATTCTACGTATTTACACAAATTTATACGAATAATTACATAATTAACTTCAATTACTTTAAAAAAAATTCGACAGAGTCTCCCCTATACTGGGGGGTCCTAAGTTATCGACAAAATCATATTACACTTCCAATTTTATTTCACATCCCGATTCAATCATCCTGGATCTCAACCCAACTCATCATTATCAACACAACATTTTATTCAATAACATCATATAATGATATTCAAGTAAAAGAATCAATTTCAACTATGAAAATTCATTGTTAAATTGGTACTTAGAGTTACAAACATTAGATTAAAGTCATACATTCAAATTTACGGATTAATATTACATTTCATGTTTTAGGAGACAAGACTCTTAATTTATAAATAATTACATGGTAAAAAGCAAAAGGTAACTAAATCAATATCATTCCTAACATGATCGACCCTAATGGACCTCAAAATAGAAATTAACGTGTACACATAAATATAAAAATGTAATAACAAGCAATAACAATGACATGTAAACAATAATATCCTAAATTAAGATAAACTAATTAAATGTAATTCTATATATATATAAATTAATATTTTTAATATAAATTCAACAATAACAATTCTAGCAATACAAACAATAATATCATAAATTAAGATAAACTAATTAAATGTAATTCTATATATATATAAATTGACATTTTTAATGTTGTAACCCATTTTTGGGTCCCCACAAAATATATATAAAAATATATAGCCAAAGGAGGTTAGGAAAATAACAGGAGGCAGAAGCGCTCAGAAAATGGTTGGAAAATTGGTCAAGGAGGGTAAACATACAAAGATTGGATTTTTGACAATATATTCTTGAAGGAGGAGAGCCCTGTTGAGAAGGGAAATTTGAAATTTGAGGAGAAAAGCCCAAATTTGGATGTTTATGGACTTGATTGGATTTTTAAATGAATTTATAGGAGATTTGATTGTAAGAAAAATTGATTTTTAAGTCAATTTGGGCTTTAATTAGAAGAAATTTAAGTTCTGGGGCCAAAATATATTTTTTAGGAATTTATTAGGTCAAATCAGGGGCTTAATTGCATAAATATTGAAGTTTAAGGGCCAATTGGGGACTTAATTAAGAAAATCCGAAACCAGGAACCAAATTGGAAAAGGCGCGTAAATGGAGGGGCTGCAATTATTCGGTTCAGGGGCCTAATTGAAGAAATTGAAAGTTTATTAATCAATTGAGGGCTCAATTGCATAAATCAGAGGCCAAGGACCAAACTGAAAAACGCGGCCAAATATAAGGGCAGGGACTAATTTTGGCAGGGGTGCAATTGAAATGAACAAAGATGATTGAGGGCTGCTTTGCAAATTGACGCGTTTTGGCGTCTTGCTGGACTTAAATGAAACGGCGCGTTTTGCCTAAAACGACACCGTTTCATGCAAAAAAAAAAAGGGAAGGGGGAAGGGAGACCCGAAAGAAGAGAGAACCGAGAGGAGAGAAAACAAAAAAAAACAGAGGAAAGAAAAAAACAGACCGAGAGAAGAGAGGGAAGGGAAGGAAAAAAGAAAAGAAGACCAGATATAGGAAGAGGAAGGAAGAGTTGAAAACTTGAGGAAAACCAAACCGGGAGGGTCACGGGAAAACGCTGAAAAAACAGAGCACCGCCGCTGCTGTTTGGGGCCGCCGTCCGTAAGCCAAGACGCCGCCACCAGCCTCCACCACAGCACCGCCAGCGACGCAGCCAGACACCGCCTCATCTGCGCCAGGTAATTCTTCTTCCTCCCTTTATTACTGCACCTGTTTCTTTTTTTCCCTTGCATGCAGAACGAATAACGTTTTGCATGCAGGAAGGGGGGGAAATAATTCCCCCCGCCAGCGTCTGTCGCTGGGCCAGGCTGGTCCTGGCCCAGCCCCCTCTTCTGGGCCGGGTCTGGCCCAGAAGAGGATGATAGTATTTGGGCCGAAGTCGGCCCAATCCATTTTGGGCCGAAGTCGGCCCAATCCATTTTGGGCCGAAATCGGCCCAGCACCTTTTGGGCTGAGTCCGACCCAGTTGGTTGGGCCGGACTAGCCCAACCCATTTAATATTATATATTATATATATTATATTTTTGTATTATTTATATATATATTTGAAAAATTACGAAAATTCTTCAAAAATTATTTCAAAGAATATGTGATTTTTTGTTGTAATTTTATTACTGTATTTTGATCAATATCGGTTTGTATTTTTATACTGTAAAGATACAAATCCGGTATTAAAACACCCGGTTTTCATCAAAACATCAAATATTTTCGAAATAAAAAAGTTTCTAAAATATCTTTAAAAATATTGTTGATTTTTCCTGCATATTTTAATCAAAGTGAATTAATATTTAGGTTGTATTTTTATACCGTAAGGATACAAACCCGGTATTAAAATACCCGATTTGCGTCGAAACGTCAAAAAAAAAAAATATATATATATATACATAATTAAAAAATGATTTTGTTTTAAAATACGGCCTAGTCTCTCCAACATATATATATAAATATTATAACATCATATTTTTACACAAACAAAGGAAATTTCAAAACAATATATGTATTAGCATGCATTTTGACTTTAATAACCCGTTTATTCAAGCCATGAGAACTAGGCCAATATTTCAAAAATTCTAAAAAAATCTTTTTGTTTTCTTTTAATATTTGGGATTATGAATTTATACGTAAAACATATTCTTGATATTAAAAATATGATTTTTTACATAGATGTTGGAACGGTCAGGTTTTACCCGATAAGATAAGGACCTCCTTATTGAGGAGGACTTTTCTTGAACCATACCAAAATTAGGAAACACAACGAGACCTTAAATTTTATCAGACAAATAAACAATGCAGCTTACCTTAGGTAGGGCGTATTTGGGGTGCTAATACCTTCCCTTTACGCAACCAGTCCCCGTACCCAATCTCTGAGACCAGTTAGGGTTCCTAGTGACCAAAATACTAGGTGGCGACTCCAATTCCATTTTCCTACCAACAAAAGACAATATTTTCTTGTCTCCCCACATTTGCCAGATAGATACCATACACCTTTCCTAGATTTTAAAAGTGGAATTTTCGCCGCGACGCCGCGCACCCGCGACATTTAACATAAATTCAACAATAACAATTCTTACCTTTAGTTTAATCAAATATTAGATTATTAATTTTCAAAAATAATCTAATATTTGATGAAAAAATAAAAAAAATGGTGTTATTAAAGAGTAAAATTAAAAAATAAATACAAAAAATAAATACAAAAAATTATTCCAATAAATAATATATTATAAGTATAGATCCTTTAATAGTTTGATAATTCAATGTTCACGAAGCAAATAATTGGAGATCATAGTCTACAATGACAGCTCTTTTTTGGCTGTTTTCCAAAAATCAAAGATTAGTTGTTGGCTTAAATTAATTCTTACCTTTAGGTTAATTCTCTCTTTAAGGTCCCTTTACTGAATTCAGATGGAAAATTAATCAAAGATCGGTTCCTGATCGGTAAAAGATCTTGTTGTACTTTTTTAATTATTTTATTATTATTGAAGCTGTAAAGATTTTTTTTGCTCCACTTTTCTATTAGTCAACGATTCCATTAGAATATGTTAACATTTTATTTGAATATGAATAGGTACGATTAGGATTTCAACCAAAAAAAAAATTTAAAATATGCATTAATTACATTGAAAAATGGTTCAAATTAGAAAAGCGTTGACTTAAGTTTTTAAATTATATTAATAAAAAATAGATGGAATTATACAAGAAAAATATTTTATTTTGATAGAATTTAAATTATAACTTCTCTTATAAAAAATAATTTTATTGTTGTAGAATTTAAATAAAATAATTTTAAAGAGCTACTCTCAATACAAGATTAAATATTTTAATATATATTTATTTTTTAATTTCTCGATTCAATTTTTACTTAGTGTTAACAATTTATTTAATATTTATTAATACATATAATTCTTAGTTTATTTTATTAAATACCAACATGAAGTTTTTGATTTTCAATTAATTTTATTTGCTTACTTATCTTTGGAGATCATAAAGTTTTTGCTTTCAATGTATATATACACCTATAAATCAAAATAATGAGTTGATCTTTACATGGTCCTTGACATTTTATTTGCAATGTTTTTGCTTTCAATGCTTTCAATGTATAGACACACCAAAAACAGCTAGTGAAAGCTAACTTCATCATTGAAAAAAAACAAATTCCTCGAAGGTTTTTAATATCGCAAAAAAAAAACACGAGCTGAAGATGAAAAAAACACTGAAAATACCTAAAATTGTGATTACAAGGTTACCGTTTATTTCTAACTTAAATTCAATCTAATTACTTATCATTTTTTATATCCTAATTTGTATCTTGATTATTTTGCTTTTTATAATTAACCCTAGATAACATAATTTAGAGACTAAAAGAACAATAATTTCTCATCTAAATAAGCGTTTAGGTCTAAATAACCTGTTTGGGAGTGTGGTTGTCGGTTTTTTTTTAATATTTTTCGTGCCGAAATGCATCAAAATGATAATTTCTCATCTAAATAAGCATTGGATTTAAATAACTTGTTTGTGAGCGTGGTTATAGTTGTTTTCTAAAGTGTTTTTTGTGTCGAAATGCATCAAAATGATTTTTTTTTATTTTTAAAAAATTATTTTTGAGATTAACAAATGAAAACGATCGAAAACATATAAAAAAATTTTATTTTTTAATAATAAAAATTAAATTTTTTTGAAAATGGAGGATAAAATCCTTTCAATACATTAATGATTAATAAAACTTAAGGATATTTTTATGATAAAAAAATGTTTCCACACATTATTCATGTTTTTTTATCTAATAATAATAATAATAATAATAATTTTCTTATAACGTTTTTTTATATATGGCAATATAACATATATGTCAATACTAAGATATATATATATATATATATATATATATATATATATATATATATATATATATAAAGTATCTCTGATTTCAAAAGAAACTAATTAATATGTTAATATAATTTTTAAAAAGTAAGTTAATCCATTTTTTTAAATATATATCTAGCTGTCATGAACATAACTGCATATATATGACAGTGACTATAAATATATAAATATAAATGTCAACATAAATATGCAATGACTACAAAAATATAAAGGTGAAAATGACCTCTCACCGAAAATGACTACATGACATGCACGTTTTGCCGACATTATTTTGACTAAGTTGTCTTCTGACTGGCCTTCTCTTCTTTTTAGCCCTCACTCACTCAATAGATCTTTTTTTCCGATACATAAGGCAAAAAAACCTTCGGGAGTTTTTTTTAGAAAAAACCTGTTTTTAAAATTATTTTTTATCAAAAAAGTATTAAATTAATAATTTTTTTAATTTTTTTTAATAATTTTGATATATTAGTCTTAAAAAAATCTAAAAAAAAATTATTATTTTAATGTATTTTCAATTAAAAAATATTATACACCGTATTATTAAATATAAACTTCCATAACAAAAAAAAAAAAAGAGTAAGAGGCTGTGTTGCAGTATGTTGTATTTTTATTTTTTTATATAATTTAAAAGATTTAAATTGGACACCTAGTATTTTCATTTCTAAGAATTCTAACTAATATTCAAAGTCCTGATATATATGTTTTAGGTGTACAAATTCTCTAATTAAGAGTCATATCTGAATATTATAATCTTGGAGGGATATAACATTTTTATATGAGCTTGAAAGTTTTAACAGGTGAGATTTTATTTGTTTTCATTTCATTTGATAAGGAATTTAATTCTATCCTTTCTTGATAGACTTTAACTTCTATTTAAAAGGACTTCCAATTATTTGTATTTGATTTTTTTATAGGTTCTCTTACTATTTATAAACATGTGAATCATGCCTCCCATGGTCCTTGACATTTTATTTGCTTACTTATGTTGATATATAGGCACACAAAAAACAGCTAGTGAAAGCTAGCTTCATCATTGAAAAAAACAATTCCTCGAAGGTTTTTATATAATAATAATAGTTTAAATTCGTTTTTCAGTATATTTCTGAGCTGGCGAAGAACATTGAAACATATGACATTGACTGAATAATACATAAAATGCATGTAGTCAATACATAATGTGAAAACAACAGATCGCAAAAGAAAACAAGAGCTGGAGATGAAAAAAACACTGAAAATACCTAAAATTGTCATTACAAGGTTACCGTTTATTTCTAACTTAAATTCAATCTAATTACTTATCATTTTTATATCCTAATTTGTATCTTGATTATTTTGCTTTTATAATCAACCCTAGATAAGATAATTTAGAGACTAAAGAACATTAATTTCTCATCTAAATAAGCGAAAATGAAAATGAGTGAAAAATCACATTATACCACCACAACCATGTAGAAGAATACAGTTAAATTAAATAATTTGTATATTACAAAGTATCCTGTAGTCTTCGTACAGCATCAAAGATGTCAATACTGCTCTGGTGTTAATTTTTTCCAACAAAATACTTCATATGATAAAAGTCCTTAAGTTCTACTAATCATTACATGTATTGAAAAAAAAATATTTTTAATTACTAAATATATTATCTTTCCTTCAAAAATTATACATGTCAAATTAAAAAGACTTAACTTCATATAAGAATATTTTCTTTTTGTATATGATAGTGCAAAATATATGTCAATACTAAGATATAAAAAACATTATTTCAAATTAGAAAAAAGACTAAAATATTAAAACAATTCCTAAAAAAATAAGTTAATACAGTTTTTCTAATAAATGCATATGACAATGACTATAATATATAGAAATGTGAACATAAATGCATATGGTAATGACTATAAATATATAAAAGTGAAAGTGACCTACTCGTTTACTGATGACACAGAAGAAAACTCATGCACGTTTTCCTACCGCTATATATCTGGAGATCGCGCAACCATTAGGGTAGACAAGGCAGGAGACTTACAGAGAGAGAGAGAGAAGGGAGCTGCAATCTATAGGAATTAAAGAGGCTCGCAGCTTGGGACCATATCTATACAGAGAGTGTCCAGTACTGGTCCCCCTCAGGTCAGCACCATCTGGTTTTATTCTTTGAAAATTTACGGACGATGTTTTGGATTTGGTTTAAGCTCTTCAGACATTAGATGGTTTAATATATCCATAAAGTTTACCTTTTCCCTATAAAGGGGCATGGTGTGTGTAGTTCCTTTTTTGTTTTTCATTTTTTTTAAAGAACTAAACTAGGCCCGGTCTGGTTTTTTAATACAATTTAAGCAATTGCATAAATAGGAAGATTGTTAACGAGTCAGAAGAAGACAAGTAGAGAAGGAGATGAAAGTTGAGTGTTGGATCGAGAGGTTATCAGTAGACTGCAAAATGAAAGGAAAAACTTACTGTTTTTTCCAACACCAGAACAGGCCCACCAACATTATACTTTATAAAAAGCCAACTACATAAGCTTGTCTTTCCTTTCGAACCATTATTTATTAATTTCCTCTCTCTTATTATTACACCTAATATTGGTCCCACCAACATGGATCATCCATTTCCTTTTCAATTACATCAATTTAAGATTTATCGTATCCCATTACCCAAATTCTACGCACTTAAACCAATCATTAACACTTCGCTCAACTATTTTATTGCACCTTTAATATTTCAATACTTAACATTTGATTACTTACCACTTAATCGATGCTTTTAACTTCAAACGACACACAACCTTTTGGCACTAATTTGTTGTGATAAATAAATAAAGTTTTTACCATTTAAATGAATAATAAAAAATAATGCACTCTCCACTCCACGAGTTAAAAGCAGCATTGAGCTGCTTTTAACAACACTACGTTTTAAATGCTATTATTGATGTTATTAAACATAAGTTTCCGTGGTTTACTGCAACAGCAAACACAATCATATAACCAAACGGACATTATTTTGCCGGATGGGAGTTTTTTCTTTCTTTCTTGCTTGCCACAACTATTAGAAAATGTTGCATGCCATTATAGAATTTCTTGCTTTAATTAATTTTAACATTAGACTGAGTTAATTTGGGAATGCTATGCACCAGAATTTAGTAACAAATTGCAGATGATTTGTTATTTTGATAAATTGGGGCGCCATTCATACAAGATTGCCGCAAATGTTTTGCATTGTATTGATGTCTATTTATGAATTCGTAATACTAGAACAGTGACATAAATGCAATTGAAGTTTCTATAGATTCATGTAATTGTGAAAGATGTAATGTTTTTTAATTATCGGACTGTGCAAAAACCAAATAAAACGTAACTTTCCTCTCTAAGATTATACAAAAACATCCCTTCCTGATCATAGAACAGAAGAATATCTCTATTTTCTAATACCATTGCAACATACCGTACGTGGTTATATTCCTCTACTGATCATAGAACAGAAGAATATCTCCATTTTCTAATATCATTGCATCACCAAGAAACAATCATTTTAATCCGTTGTCATAATTGTTAAGACCACAAGAATGTATGGATTTTTTTATATAAATTATAATTTTAGTATCATGATAGCTAGCCCTTACAGAATCAGGATAGACAACATTCCAATGGAAGATCCATTACATTAATGTGTGAAAAGAATACCAATAATTCATTCTGTCATCGGTTTACATAAAGGAAAGATAAGTATTCACCAGCTATAGTTGTATAAAAGTTTGTGGAATATTTAAAAATGTGGTAATGGTTTTTTTAACGTATATTTTACTAAAAAATATATTAAAATAATATTTTAAAAAAAATATATATTTTAACATCAACATATTAAAACGATTTAAAAATATAAAAATAATTTTAAATAAAAATAAATTAATTTATTAGAAACACAGTTTCAAACCCAATTTCAAACAGTTATTAATATATTAAATTTATTTGTCGACCTTCAAATGGTTCTTGATCTTTTATTTAATTACTCACTTATCTTGATTTATACGCACACAAATATATTACCATTATCTAGGAAAATAGTAATATATTACCATTATCTAGGAAAAACATATTGAATCAGTTATGTCTTATATTTGTTGAAGTAGTTGCGAGCGTAGTGGAAAATGGAAAATTAAGGGTTTTTATCTAGTAATTAAATAATGCTTGAGATTTTAAAAATTAGTATTAATTTGAATGATTCATGTAAGATGTTAGTTATACTTAAAAAAAACGATGTCACTCTTAAAATATCATATATTACGAAGAATTATTTTTACTATGTGTTTTTTTTTTAAATTTATTATTTTTTATTACCATTAATTATCCTACCTTTTTATTTTTATTTTTATTTTTTAAAATTTATGATTGTTTTGTAAAAAAGTTTTAACATTGGTTTTTAGATACATCAAAAAATAACACCAATCTCTAAAAATACAAGGCGAGTCACTAATTTATTTAGGAGAACTAGCAACATATCTAATAAAAATGAGCAACAGTATTACAAAAGAAATAAAACAGAAAAAAAATTCAGATTGTACCCAAACAAGGAACAATAAGGTTTTTATATATATATATAAAAACTAGTAGTAATGTGTTTTAAGTGATTTGTTGATTAAGTTTCATCTTGGCATCTCAAAGTCATCGAATGCTTTATTTGTTAGGAGAAATCACAAACTAATTCAGAATATCCAAACAAGCTTGATGTGTCGTAATAGCGCACAGAACATTTTGTTAGGCTGTTCTAAATCTGATCTTTACTATTTTGGATTATAGATCCTCATTATGTCGTAATTATATCTATAAATTCTCAGCTAAATTGATCCATATACATCACATGTCGTGGCATTTGAAAAAGTTGATAACACCTTAAATAGAAGATTTAAATTTTAAAAAATCTTTATTCAAATTCTAAAATAATCCTAAATTTTCTGTTTTTATTTTTTTTAGATTGTTTTGATGTGATGATATTAAAAATAAATTCTAAAATAAATTATTATTTTAATAAATTTCAAAATAAAAAATATTTTGAAAAACAATTATTACCACTGTTTCAAACACCTTTAATAAGCTTAATTAATTACCAGTACGAATGAATTTTATTTGATGGCGTGAAATTTGATTATATTCATGAACAAAATCTAGCTAATTATTTAGGCTATTTAATGTTATACCAAGTGAGAAATAGAGAGACAAGGATGATTTAAAGTGAGAGGGGGTAGAGAAGGAGAAAATGTGTTATAGTGAAAAAGTTTTGAAAATTTGTGATATTCAAAACCGAACTGTGTATACCTTCCCTTCATTCTTGGTTTGTTTCAGCCAACCTGCAGACTGGAAAAGGATACGTTTACTGCAAGTGCTTCAAACATGGAAAATGATATTGAACAAGGGAACGACATTGAGATGGCATCAAATATTTTCAAAAAGCTAGCAACTGAGGTGATACAGGGTGCCCAAACCGCTTCGAAACGTTTATCTGAGTGCTGCATCTACAGCGTGCCCAAACCGCTTCGAAACGTAAATGGGAAAGCCTACTCTCCATTACTGATTTCAATAGGTCCTCTTAACCGCCAAAATACAAGACCAGAGGCCATGGAAAAGGAGAAACTGAAATATTTCAAAAAGCTTACTGAACGGGTTGGGATGGATAAGAAGAAAATTATTGATATTTTGATCAGCATTGAGAACCAAGAAGAGCGTCTCCGACACTGTTACTCAGAGAAATTCGAATCAATCGAGAGCCATGATTTCGTAGAGATGATCCTGCTGGATGCTGTCTTCATCATTCAGTTTTTGTTGGAGTCAAAGGATCATGATAACGGTCCTGAGAATTTTGAGCCCAGGATGACATTTGACATCCGAGAAGACTTGATGCTACTTGAAAACCAACTGCCATTCTTCATTATTCAGGAAATATATGACCAGGTCAATCCCCCTAGCCAGGATGCTACAGCCATTCCTTTTCTTGATCTTGCCACGTTACATTTTCGAAAGTACACGTTTTCACAAGGGGTACAAACCAGCCCGAGTGTACAGGGAAGCAGGCATTTCACTGATTTACTAAGGAATTTGATGTTGAATGGAGCCATTCAGCGAAGTTATAAGATTTATCCTATGAAGCTGAAATATAGTGCGGTCATGCTTCGCGAGGCTGGGGTGAAGTTTCAGGTCACCAAAGACAAATGCCTGGTCAACATAGAATTTGAGGAAGGAGAGTTGAAAATACCACAGTTGGAAGTTGATCACAGCTTCGAACGTCTTGTACGAAATATCATGGCCTTGGAGCAGTGCTGCTACCCGTCTGAAGCTTACGTATGCAGTTATATTAAGTTTATGGACAATCTTATCAACAGTGCAGAAGACGTGGGTCTGCTAGTCCGGAAGGGAATCATTCTCAACCGGCTAGGTGACGATGCTGCAGTTTCAAATATAATTAACCATTTTTGCGAAAATATTGGTGACAGTTACACTTGTTTTGGTGATATCTCTCAAAAGATAAATGCCCACTATGAGAGCCGCTTTAACCATATGAAAGCAACCTTGAAACTTGTATATTTCCCCAATATTTGGAGAGGTACGGCAACTGTTGCAGCAGCTATCCTGCTGATCCTCACTTTGATACAGACTATAAAATCATTCTTGTAAGATTCTATCTTGCTTAGTTTTATTACTTCTACGTAATGATTGATTGGAATGTTGTTATTGTTAATTTCCTCATAAAATTAATTTCCTCAAAGAATTGTTGTTAAATTTTGGGTTTATGTAGTTCTGAACTAATAATGTTGTCGCAAATTCTTGTTGTATACTTGTATTGTCCTAAAATTGAGTTTGTACTTGTGCCCTGTGTGATGGCCTTTTAAAGAAAAATTGAAGGACAAAGGTGTTGTGTGGTTTGCTACTTTGACCAATTTGAACATTAAATAATGTGATTCCTACGTAAAATCGGCATTCTAGGATTTTATCTTGTTTCGCTTTATTATTCCTACTTAATGATGAATTGGATTATTATTGTTTAAATTCGGGTTTGCGTAGTTCTGAACTAATAATATTGTAATGGAGTTTGCACTTCATAAGTTGTCGGAACATCAAAACATAATTCAGATTAACAATTCTATTACACCATTAAACAGTTTTACCAATGGATGCATTCCGTCGGTGTAAAACACACAATTCATCGGTAATATTTTTATCGACGGAATATGTTTGTCGGAATATTAATCGTCGGTAATTCCAATGTTCATCGCTACTTCGATCAGAAAAAAAAAACCCAAACACCGACGGTTTTACAGATGGGGGAAGTGCGCAAAAAAAAATAATTTCCTGCGAGAACTTTACCAACGGACTTATTTCATCTGTATTTCCAATGGTAAATCACCGACGGACTGGCCGTCGGTGATTGTGGCATGGACAGTAAATATTTCAGAACTCTCTGTACAATACTGACAGATATATCCGTCGGTAATATCAACAGTAAACACCGACGAAATATATTCGTCGGTGAATGTGGCATGGGTGGTAATTTTTTTCAACTCTCGGTAAAATACCGACGACTTGGTTTCGTCTGTTAGGTCGTCGGTATTGATTTAAAATATTTTTTTAAAAATTATTTATTAATAGTAAAAAAACTAATTAATCAAATAAAATTGTATTAAACATTAAAAATATAAAAATAATGTTAAATAATATTAATCCAAATATTCATTACAAATTTAATGTGTTTCAAAAAAAATTAAACTAGATTAACGGAGGAGCTGGAGGAGGAGGAGGCTGGTTGTTCTCGGAACCGTACGACAAAAAGGGGCTGAACATATATCATCACCCATCCTTGATCTAATGTTCATGACCATTTGACGGAGCTGATCATAATCCGTCGATAGTCGTTCATATTGGTGTTTCAAGGCCATGAACTCCTCAGACTAGGTGCTCGATACTGAAGGAGAGCTCCTAACGGTTGAGACACTACCGGCCGCTCGCAAGTTTTCGGCCGTAGTGTTGGAGAGCCCGTGGACCCGATTTTTATCGGGTCCACCAGATGATCCTACCTCCATCCACAAATCTGGATCGAAATTTGGATGGGTCAAATCATCGTCCCCATATCTCTCCCTCAACCGGCTATTATAGGTCTCCTGAAAATTAAAAAAAAATATCATATTCAATTCAAGAAAATAATAACTTACGAAATAAAATGATTGAACGAACATACCATGAAGTGTTGAGCACAGTTGTCCACGAACTGTTGCACCTCCTTTTGGCGGTCTTGACTCCTCACATGCGTCTCTACAAACAGCTCCATTGGGCTTGGTTCATGTCCAAGAAACATAGCCTGTAAGGAAAAAAAAGGTTGCAAGTTAAATATATTTGTAAGCAACAAAAAATTAATTAACGATATATTTCATTTAAATTAATCTTACCATCCGCTTCACATGTGCATTGAACGGGACGGAGCCGCCGGTGTGCGTGGTCACCGAACCATGAATTTGCCGGTTCCAAACTAGTATTACCCTTGACGTGACCCTGATGGACCTGAAAATAGAAATTAACATGTACATATAAATATAAAAGATAGTAAGAAGCAATAACAATGGCAGACAATAATCTATACGGAATTTCTTTTTTATATATAAAATTAGGCATAAACCTCTTTTACAACATATATTTTCCATCTATTACCAATATCCATCTAATATCCTATCTCATTTGCCAAGAATAATTCCATCTTGGAAATCTCAACACAACTTAACGGTTTGCGAACACCATCTCCTTATAAATCAATTCTCACTTGATACCAAGTTATTCCTCTCTTGGTATCATTAGCTTATCTCATTCTTTTGGAATGATTAATCAATATTTTTCCTTTTCTAAATCTGTTGCTAGAAGGTAATCGCCGAAACTAATAAATCTCATTAGTATCATTAGTCTTCTAATATTGGGCTAGACTAGTCAATTTAAAAAATATTGTCACCGATGAAACCTCATCGATACCATTAGCAATCCAAACCTGGATAGCTAATCCATGCCATTTGATTTTTCCATTCGTACCGAATCCCTTTCATTTTTCTTATTAACATCATATGCATTGTAACCACAGTTGCCAAGTATCATTTGCACATAATCTTAGTTATCGACACTACGGTCACTAAGCATCCTTCACATAACCTTGGTCACCCTCATCACAGTGCCAAGTATCAATTTATGCCCTTAGCCACCATCATTATGGAGTTAAGTATCACTGTAATGTATCCTTAGCCACGAACACTATGGTAATCAATTATCTATCAATTCCCCTCCAATCTCCAAATCATTGTGTCTACCCAATAACCACATTAATTAATTTACTCAATATCTTAGTCATATATTAATTATTTTACTCATAACATTTAGAATTTACTACTTCTAACTTCAATCAATTAATTCACATAATCTTTTCAAAACTTAACTATCCGGCTAACTCATCTCAATTGCCAATAATTCTGGTAATTTCATATAATTACCCATACATTTGGTTAATCTTCCTTGGTTACCAGTGTCATAATCCAATTTTTGACCCTTTTATTTTATTATTATTATTACTATTATTTTATTTACTGAAAAATGATAATAAAAAAAATGAAAAATGATGATGAAAAAAAAATAAAAAATGAAGAATAAATTAAAATTTGGGTTATGGGCAATATGATTGGAAGTTTAGAGATTTAATTAAACTCTTGACTAGTTTAATTAATCAAATCAAGGGCTTAACTGGAGAATTGATAAGTTTTGAGACTTAATTAAACTTGGATTTAATTTAATTAATGAAATTAGGGACTTAATTGAAAAAATACCAAAGTTTGGGGTTAATTAGGGGTAAAAGTGCAACATATTAAAGTCCAAGGACTAGCTTGTAAAAGGCGCTGAAATGCAGGTGTTCAATTACAATTTACCCAGGGGTTTGATTACATGATTTCAGAACTTCAGTGACCAGATTGAAAATGACTATTCCCATCACACAAACGGCGTCGTTTTGAGAAGTGATTCGTCGCCTTCTTCGCCTTCTTCCTCAGGAACCGTTTCTGGAGTAAAGGCTCAAAGCCATTTCAATCGCAAGGATGCTTGGCATTCTCAGGCTATAAAGCCAGAGAAGATGAGAGAGCACAAAAAGGCGGGGGGAAGACGAAAACAAAACCAGGGGAACCGAGAGAGAGAAGACTGGAGAGACAAAAAAAACAGTGAGGCGCATTGGTCAGCCAACACAGGAGCGCCAACCTCGTCTCTGGTTGCGCCACCCCCTTCCCCCTCTGAACAGACATAATACAGAGACGAGAAGAGAGCCACGAGCAGACTTTTGTTCCTCTGTTTCTTCTCAAAGGAACAAAGGAGGCTAAAGAAAAAGAGCCACGAGGGACGGAAAAAAAGGTCACGAACGGCAGGGAACAAGAAACACAGAGACGAAAAAAACAGTGGAGAGGAAGAAGAAAACAGAGGGAGAACTGAAAAAAAAAACCAGGAGACAGAGACGAACGGCAAAAAACGAAGACAGAGGACGAACCAGAATAGCAAACTGTTTTCCTTGTTTCTTCTTGGAGAACAGGGACGAAGGAAAATAAACAGAGGAATAGATAGAAGTAGACAGAGAGAGACCAGAAAACAAAACAGAGGGAGGAACAAAAAGGAACAAACAAGGAGCGACACAGAGAGGAGAATCAGCCCCACATTTGTTTTCATCCCTTCATCTCAAAACCGAAGGTGACAGAACGCAAACAGGGGAGGTCTGATAAACAAGGGAAACGAAACAAAAAGGAAAGACAAGCAGAAGGAGCAAGAGGAAACTTGAAAGCAGGAGCGTCGCCCTCAGCAATCTCGCATAAATTTTCTGCAAAAGAACCAGATAAGTCTTTTACTCTTTTTCCCTGCTTTTCGTTTTAATTCACTGTCTGCCGTTTACTTTGAATTTATCTGCTCATGCACGCGTGATTTGGTTCACGCATGCTTCATGTGGCTTAATGGGTCACCGGCTTGGGCCGATGGGATCGATTGGCGGTCGGTTCAAATTTCACCAAAAAAAAAAAAAAATTAAAAAAATAAAAAACAGAAAAGTAGAAAAAAATAAAAAATGTGTATGCATAAATAAAAATAATATAAATTTATTGGTTTATTCATCGACGCTTAGTCGGGAATAAAAATACCGGTTTAAATTTATATTATTTTTATTCATTGTATTTTATTTTATTTAGCTACAAAATAAAAAAAATATTTGCATGCGTAAAAAATAATTTTTTTATAAATATTCACTGACGTGAGAGTTAGGAATATTATAAGCAAATTATCATAGCATAAACTAATAAACATTTAGCAATTTAAGACAAAATCAACAATGCAGTCTGCCTGAGGCAGAACGTTTAAGGGGTGATAATATCTTTCCTTTTACGTAACCAATCCCGAGCCATAGAATCTCTGATGACCAGTTAGGGTTCCTAGTTACCGTAATGCTAGGTGGCGACTCCTCAAACAAGACATTTTCCCTTAAAAGAACAAGATGCTAGAAATCTGTTCTTTTTCCATAATAGTAGATTATTTTGTGGGCCGCCGCGATGTCGGGCGCGACAACCAGTACATCTGGTAATTCCATACGAATTACCCAGCCTCCAGCTAACTTCTTTTGTTAGTCAATCAATCCTGTAATTCCATACATCCATGAATGATCATCCATGACTTATATCGAACCTCTATAAAATTATGATGACATCATGTACGTATTAATTAACTAATTTAGGTAAATAAACTTGCAAAAATATTACTTTACCTCGAAATTATCCAACAAACCAATCACAACTTCTCATAAATATTAAATATTCATTATCATTTATCAACGTCCATACAAATTAATATATATAAATTTACGGAAATTACCACTCCGCAATACCATTGATAAAACTTTAAACGGACCCATTAAGCAAGCTATTAATTATTTCAAAACAGCACATGTAATTCGATAGTTCCATAAAGTTTTAACAATTTACAAATAAATACAATCTTACAAAATCTAAAACAAACCATAACAGGTATAGAATTATACATTCATATACTACAAGTTTGTTTAAGAAATAACAATAAAACATGTACATCTACTAACAAAATACATCTACTAAAAAAACAATAAAGTTGAATATTTAATTAAATGTTAAAATTTAAAAAGATAGAATTACTTACAAAAATTGATAAAATCCATCGGTAAATCAGAACACGTATGCTGTGACCTTAAAACTTCAAGAAATATAACTTGTTGTGCTGATATGAGGGAGATTTTTGTTTGGGGAGAGGGGGGGCTGGTTGTTTGCAGATGGGGAGAGTTGGGATTAGGAAGAAGAAGGAGAAATAGGGGAGGAGAGGGTCGGCATAGCGGATATATATTAATTTTTTCCGAAGGTTTCACCGATGGATTTGCCGTCGGTGATTCTGACGGAAAAATAGACACGTCACCGTATGGATCTGCCATTTCAAATCCCTCGGTGATTCCATCGGCATTTTAAACGGCCAACCGGTCACGTCACTGTACGGGCTGTCTTTTTGAATCCGTTGGTGATTCCGTCGGAAAAAATAACCCGCCAAAACCTCCACGTCAGCGACCCGCCTTTTTTTTAATTCAGAAACTTTTTCGTCCATACTTTAGTCGGTAACTACCAACGAACAATTTTTGTCGGTAGTTACCGACTGAAGTACGGACAAAAAAGTTTCCATCGGTAGTTACCGACTGAATTATGGACGGAAATGTGTCCGTCGATAATTTCGACCTCAAATTACCGACAGACATATTCCGTCGGTAAATTCGTTGCTATTTAGCAAATTTCTAGTAGTGAAGGTTGTCTTGATTCATCTTATTAAACTCATACATTCTTAAAAAAAAAAAGAGGAAAAAGTGGTCATACACATTCAAACAGAAAAGAAAAGTGAAATGTAACCCATATGGGTGTTAACAAGGTTGTCTTGATTCTTCTTATCAAACTCATACATTCTTAAAAATAATTAATCCATCTGTTTGGTAATTTTCTAAAGCTATTTATCTTTGTCAGGAACTGACTCAAAAGGTACAAAAATCATGCGGAACATGACTACGATAATTTGAGTTTGATTTGGGTTAGTTAGTGCTTTTGAATTGAATTACTTTAGTCTTGATTCTTGAAGACATTGGATCCATTAATTTGTACTTGTAGGTCCTAAATCATTTGATTTAAAAAAAAAAACAGCACAGCACATTAAACTTTTAATTTTTTTTTTAATTTCACCATTGATTTCAATCAATTGAGCTCCTATAGTTCGACACCTTTTGTAGATTGGTCATTGGCCATGAAGTTTTTCAATTTAACCCCTAATTGACCATAAAACTTTAATTTTCTTATATTTTGCCCCTTATTTCAATCAATTGACTTGGAAAAAATTAAATTTGGTCTCTTAAAATTTCAATCTTTTCAATTAAGCTCAAATTAAGCTCTCAAACTTAATTTTTCACTAACTAAGCCCCTAATAAAATTAATTTAACCCTTTCAAAGTATAATCATGTCATTGCACTTAATTAAATCCTTTAATTGGACCCAAATTAATTCTTAAACATAATTAAACTTTAATTTGGCCCATTATTAAATCAAATTGGCTTATTCAAAATTTAATTATATCATTGAACTTAATTTTTATACAGATTCGTCCAATAATCATTTAATTTGACCTTGAATCTGAATTATTTTTTCAATATTGGGTATAGTAAGGTACAATTAGGCTTTAAATTTCATCCAAAATTATAGCTTGATTTTTATGAATTTTTTGGAATCATTCTCGACCTACTTTATCCATGTTGCTAGTTTTTATTTTATTTTTTTTATTTTGAAAGAAAAGATGAATTTAGAGAATAACTCATAAATGAGTTTTGATAGTTTAGGGTAAAAGGAGGGTGTTTTTGGATTGGGGGCGCTTTTTTATAATGGTGGCAGTTCGCAACGGATGATACAAAGCCACCATCGTCGTTTTCTGGGTTTAAAGAGAGAAAAGAGGGAGAAATCGTAGAAGAAGAAAGAAAGTAAAAAAAAAGGGTATTTAACTCGTGATTAAACGACACCGTTTTACATCCCTAGGTCCGTGTGTTAGCCCGTAGCCTGACCCAAGGGATTGCTCCTCGACCCGTAACTAGCTTTACTCATCTACTTTATTTTGTTTGTTTACAAAACTGCCACCAACCTTTTTATTTTGTTTTGCCACCAACCTTTTTATTTTGTTTTGTAATTAAAAAAAATTGAAATTATATATAAAAAATATAAAAAAAAAAAAAGAAAATCAGGAAGAAAAGGAAAGAGAAGAGAAAAATAGTGAAGTGAAAAAAAAAGGAAAAAAAGAAGAAAAAGACAAAGAAAGGAAATTGACGAATTTCCATCCGACTGTTTATGCTCGTTTTTTTTAGCAAACTTCTCCGGTTGTCCAAGTAAGCAAATTTTGATTTATTTGTTGTTAATTCTTTTGAGAAACAAAAGAATTTTTGAAGACAATTGCACTTTAGCTGATGTTCTATTTCGCAAATTCCAAGTTGTGTTTTATATGGTGTTGCATTTCCATGAACAGAACCATTTCCTTACCAGTTTTGGCTGATAGTGATCTCTGGTTGGTCGTCCCTCTGCTCGATTTAGTGGTTTCTGATGGCTGACTTATGCCATGTGCCTTGTGTTCTGGTTGATGCTGCATGCCATGCTGTGCTATATATGTTGCTCACTCCTGCTCTCGTCGCTCTTTAGTCATGCTTTTGTAGTCCCTGGCTTGATGGGCATAAATGGATGTATGCTGCATGCCATGCTGTGCTATATTTATATTTATATTTATATTTATCAATAATAATAATATTTTTATTATAATCATAATAACAATATTAATAGCAATAAATGAATAATACCATTAATATTTTAATAGCAACAATAAATTCTGACAAAATAATTAGAAAATTAATTACTCGCTTGGAAAAAATATTGAGAACCGTGACATTTAAATAATTAGCACTCCACGCGCAGCAGACGACACAATTCTGACAAAATAATTACTCGCTTGGAAAAAATCTCACGTAAATAAGAGATATTTGACGACACAATTCTGACAAAATAATTACTGGCGTGGAAAAAATCTCACGTGAATAAGAAATATTTGTAAAATATTCTCACGTAATTTTTAAAAGCCAATTTGTGATCTCAGCCAATGTTTTGTTTTTAATTTTAAATCAATGTGGGTATCAACTTGAGATAGGAAAAAATAATTATAAAAAAATATTTAATAACATGGTTTAAAATTTGAATTGTGTCTACTTTATCAACTTATTAAACTTATAACCAATGTCATAAATTATAAAATTTAATTAAAAATATTCAATTTAAAAATAGAATCAAGAAAAATAGTATGTATATTATGACGCTCTATTTTCAACTCAATTTTAAAAGATAAAATCAAGAAAAATAATTAATTAAAAAAAGCGTGCAAAAACAATTACTCAAGTTAAATTAGGTTAACTTGTTAAACTCAAGACATGAGTCGTGAGATAAGAATAAATTTATAAAAAACATATAAAAAAATATATGAAACATCACCTTCAATAAATTTAATATTGAATGCTAAAATCAAGGAAAAAAAATTAAATTCATGAAATCAATATATAATCTAATAAAAAAATTACGAAATATAATTTTCAAAAATAATCTAATATTAATTGTTGAAATAAAAAAACTAATAATAAAAAAGATTGTGCTGTTAAAGAGTAAAATTAAAATTAAAAATAAGTAAATAAATATAAAAAATTTATTCCGATAAATAATATTTTATAAGTATAGATAGATTAATTTAGCTATATCCTATTTTGATAATTCAATGTTCACGAAGCAAATAATTGGAGATCATAGTCTACAATCACAGCTCTTTTTGGCTGTTTTCCAAAAATCAAAGATTAGTTGTTGGCTTAAATAAATTCTTAAATAAATTCTTATCTTTATATTAATTCTCTCTTTAAGGGTCCCTTTACTGAATTCAGATGGAAAATTAATCAAAGATCGGTTCCTGATCGATAAAAGATCTTGTTGTACTTTTTTATTTTATTATTATTGAAGCTGTATGATTAGGATTTCAACCAAAAAAAAAATTGTTTTAAAATATGCATTAATTATTCTTGTGACGGAACATTCTCTCCCTCTATAAATCTCATGTTGGATGTTCTGTAATGAATCAAATCACTGAGTTATCTTCAACTACCACTTTTCTTTCAAATTAGGAAGGGAACAACATGGAAATTCAAATTATTTCTAAGGAAATCATCAAGCCCTCTGCTCCAACACCTCACCACCTAAAAACCTATAAGCTCTCAGCTGTCGACCAGCTTGCTGCTTTTGCAGCGGATATCCCTGTCATTCTTTTTTATTCCCCAACAGATGAAATTTCCAGCAAAAACTCTGATTATCTAAAGAAATCCTTCGCTAAAGCGCTAACACTCTTCTACCCTTTTGCTGGACGAATAAAAGATGATTCATCCATTGATTGCAATGATGATGGAGCCACTTATATTGAAGCCCATGTAGCAGGCAACATGTCCATGATACTTCAACAGCCAGACATGGATAAATTGGAACAGCTACAGTCATGCAAGCCTGACGAAAACGTTGATGAGCCAAGCGGCAAGGTAATGCTAGCAGCCCAAGTGAATTATTTTGATTGTGGTGGGATAGCAATCAGTGTTCGCATTCGCCATCGAATAGGTGATGCATCCTCACTGGCAAGTTTTGTTAAATGCTGGGGTGCAATTTCTTGTGGTATTTATGATAATAATGCAGGAACGGTTGTTGATTGCTCCTCACTCTTCCCTCCGCAAGATTTGTCAGGCATGTCATTCTTATACAATCTTATACCTCGTAGTTCACTCAATATATCTACGAAAAGATTCGTGTTTGAGGGTCCTAAGCTAGCTGCGCTAAGAGGAAAGTTGTGCAACGGGCCATATTTGAATCGTCCAACCCGGTTCGAGGCTGTATCTGCCCTTATTTGGGGTGTTGTTGGAGAAGATAGCGAGTCTAAAAAGGTAAATAAACCCGCAACAATTGCCGTGGATTTGCGGAAAATAATGGATCCACCCCTACCACAACATTGTATTGGAAATATAGTCCATTTGGCTGTGGCAAATTGGGAAAATAAAGTGGTGGACTGTAATGGTTTAGCTGGAAAAATTCATGAGTCAATAAGCATGATAAACAGTGACTATGTGAGGCAGGTTTACTCAGACGGTACCTTCTTCAGTTCAATGAGACAAAGAATGGCGGAGATGGCAGAAGATCCTAATAACTTCAGGAGTGTAATTGGCTTCAGTAGTTGGTGTAAATTTCGATTTTATGAGGTTGATTTTGGATGGGGAAAGCCCGTTTGGGTAGGCACTTCTTTGAGGCTTTCACCCAACTGGGTCATGCTATTGGATACAAGGGATGGTGAGGGAATGGAAGTACGGATTGCATTACCCAACGAAGAAATGGTCAAGTTTGAACAAAATCCAGACATCATAGCCTATGCTTCTTTCACTCCAGCCATATGAACTTTAAGTCGGATGCCCTTTTTTTTACCCTTTTTTAAATGAAAAATCTGGATGTTTCATGTGTATAATAAAGGAACCTTAAGAATTAATAACAATGACATACTCTTGCGCATTAAGCCTGGTGGTTTGTTCTTGGTCCTCTCCTAAAAGGGATTGATTGTCCAGGTTTGAGCGTGTACTACTAGGCACATGGGGGCCTTTGTTTAATTAAATTTCACTGCAAAGGAAATAATTCTTTGGTGTTTACAATCTATACGTACTGCCACCCATTAATTGTTCCCTATTAATTAAGATGAAAAGTCTTAAATCTTTTATGAAGAAATTTGGGGTGCCATGACCCCTCTATCTATGTTTTAGTTCCATTAATCCTTATGTGGCCTCTTTTTTTAAAGCTCATTGTTCATTAAATTACGCAGTAAAAGTAGCTCTTCATTACATAAATATGATTAAACTAAATTTATTAGAGCAAAAATCTTTATTTATTAAAGAATCTATTTGCTTAAATCTTCTGGTTTTTTTGTTCATGTTGTAGCAGACTAATTTTTTTTTTTATCATGCCGTTGTATTTTACTTTGAATAGTGATTTTATAGTCCTTCTAATATATTTTCAATGATTATAAAAAAAAAAAATTCGGCCAATGCAAAAAGATCATCCCAACAACTGGAGCACATTTATCTTCAGTAGTGGGTGCAGATTTCAATTTTATGAGGTCCATTTTGGTAGGCACTGCCTTGAGGTTAAAAATTAATGGCGGCATTTTCTTAGATACATGAGATGGTGAAGGAATAGAGAAGCTTGGGTGGCATACCAAAAGAAGAAATCAGAGCTGGCTTAAGATAATGAGACATTTGATAAAACTATAGATATAGTATTTTAAAATATTTTTTTATTATTTTTTTATGCATGTCTAATAAGTAAGGCATTGAACAATTTTTATTTTGTATTAGGAGCTTTTTATTAAATAAAAATAATTGTGATTTTATAAAGGAGAATTACCAAGTATATCTTATTTATTAATAAATATATTTTTTTGTTAAGTGAGAATCTTAAATAGATCGGGTGTTGAATTACATAAGTTGGTGGTAGCTTAAGTCGTATCCGAAATAATGGTCGAGTTTGAAAACAATTCCTGGCATTTCAGCCTATGCTTCTTTCGGTCAAAGCATATTACCTTCAAGTCATTTTATTTTTTAATTGGAAAGCTTTTCTTTTCTTTTCTTTTCTTTTCTTGTGAAATTTGAGTTGACATGAGCTTGTTGGTTTGTTCCCTGTCCTCCGAAAGGATTGGTATGGCTCTTCTAAAAAATTGCTCATCATGATCACTATGTTTTCTCAAGTAACGATATTGTGCTCGGCAAGTCCCCTTCTTGCTCAAAAGTATAAAATGTTGTAGTGTTTCACCTAGGAGTTTTAGTATAGTATACATAAGAAAGAAATATATTTCTTATTTGTATATTCTAGAGAGCAAAATAATTGCAATATTGCATATAACATCGTTATTCAATATCCAACAGAAATGTATGTAATAATTCAGTATATATGGTAATAATGCCTTACAAATCCTCTTCTGTATAGGTGAATAGGATTTGGAAGAAGACTTTATGTTTTGGCTGAAAAAGGAGGCAAAAGAAGATTCTCAAGGCAAATTTATTTCGACCCTTTAAATTATATGATCCCTGAAGGTATCTCACATGAGGACTTGGATATCATTTCAAAGGCCGTCTCTATGCAGAACTTGGTTTTTATGTATTTTTTGAAATCTTTCTCGGCTGTTTTTTTCACGTTGTCAATCTTTATTTTATTTTTATTTTTATTTTGAAAAGATAAATATGTAATTTTAAGGAATAACCCAAAAATGGGTTATGACAGTAATCTAGAGAATTATATATAAAGCAGCACCTTCAAGTAAATGGAGGCGGAAAGAGAAAGGAGATTACAAGGGCAAAACAAAAAAGAAAAGTAAACTAACAAGAGACAAGACTAATTAGTCTAATTCATGATACATTCAGGATTTTTAAAAAGAACGGAGCTTGTGTAGTTGAAATTTTTAGTGGGGATTTCAACCAAAAGGCCAAACGATGAAAGGTGAGATCAAAAATCACATCCCAATCTGGAGGCTTGGACTTGAATATCAAACAATTGTGAGCTGTCCAGATGAACCAGTACAATCCTTTGTAGAGAAGAGTAATGACATGACGCTGAAAATTGTCTTTGACCGAGCCGAACCATTCCTGCAGATTATGATTTGGGTCCCTATGCAAACAACCTAAACTCCCAAACCAATTCATTAATCTACCCAAAAAAGACCATGTTATAGTGTAGTGATGGAAAATATGATTTATAGTCTCAATCTCCTTGGCAGAATTCAACTTGTATGTGTTTCAGGGGTTACGCAGCGACTTCAAAGATCTAGTAACCAACTTGTTTACTAAGGCTGATCCTATCTCCTATACTGATCTTCATAGCAGTCTCCTTACACATGAATTTCTCCACAAAGTCGCTCTCCAACTGCCGTAATAAAGACCCTCATTTACCATTAACTCCAACGCAGCAACCAACTACATTCTTGGTGCAGCATCACTCTGGTTTCAATACTCCCAGATGAGGTCGTTTTCGTGGGGGCTGGAAAAATAATAATCACAACAATGCTTATCGTGGAAATCATGGCAATGACAGTTATACCTCATGTCAGCAATTTGGACAACAGGGACACCGATTCTCCTCTGGTTATCCCTCTCGGACAACAGGACAGTTTGGGCAGCAAGGTAACTGTTTTGGTGAATATAATCGCAATATAAAGTGTCAGCTGTGTTATGAATATGGGCATACTGCCCAATAGTGTTCTCAGTTGGCTAATCATCATCTCCAAGCCAATGTCAATCTCGCGTTTAATAATGCCCCTATAACGTCTCCTGTCACATGGTTTCTTGATACGGGTGCAAATCATCATGTAACTCCAGATCTTGCTAGTATGACGAGTTCAGAACCTTACCTTGGTAATGATCATCTCCATGTAGGTGATGGTAAGGGCCTTGTTATTTCCAATATTGTTCATGTCATAACCCATTTTTGGGTTATTCCCCAAATTCACTTTTTCTCTTCCAAAATATCAAAAAATATTCGAACTAAAAACAAAAAAATCCAAAAAAATAATAATAGTGAAAAGAAAATTCAAATATTAAAATTTGACAATATATTTTTTACAGATGAAGAGCCCTGTTGAGAAAGAAAAATTCAATTTGAGAAAAAAATCCGAAATCAGATGTTTATAGACTCAATTAAATTTTATTGGAGATTTAATTGAATTTATATAGGGTTTGATTACAAGAAAAATTAATTTTTAAGTCAATTTAGGTTTTAATCGGAAGAAATTAAAGTTCTAAGGTCAAAGTAGAATTTTTAAGAGTTGATTTGGTCAAATCAAGGGCTTAATTGCATAGATATAGATGTTTGATGGCAAATTTGGGACTTGATTGAAGAAATCTAAAATCAAGGATCAAATTGGAAAAGGCACATAAATAAAGGGACTGAAATTGACCAAATCAGGGGTCAAATTGAAGAAATTGAAAGTTTATTGATCAATTAAGGGTTAAATTGCATAAATCCAAAACCAATGACCAAAGAAAAAAATACACCGAAATCTAGGGTTTAAATAGAAGTTCTTTATAGGTAAAATTGAACAAAATTAAAAGTTTTAAAATATACATTAATTACATTGAAAAATGATTCAAATTAGAAAAGCGTTGACTTTAGTCCCATCTAACTTTGACAGATCAAGAATTTAAAAATAAAATAATGAGCATAGTCTAACTCAATTTTTTTTTAAATTGCGATTAGTGTGTTGTTTTTTTTTTTAATATATTCACATTAAAATTATTAAAATAAACTTTATTTTATTCGAGCTTGCTTTCATGATTCTTATAAGTTAGTTATTGTCCATGAAACAAATATTTTGATGAGAAAAATGCCAAAAAAAAAGGGAAGCACATTAATAAGATAAAGACATTTCAATTAAAGAGAACCCTTTTGTTAACTGTATTTCAAGTCATCCAGATTTTTTTTTTTTTTTATCTTTTTTCTAATTAATTTTTGTTTTTATCAAATTAAGAACCCATAAAAAAATTGTTGAAAAAAAGTTATATTAATAAAAAATAGATGGAATTATACAAGAAAAATATTTTGTTTTGATAGAATTTAAATTATAACTTTTCTTATAAAAAATAATTTTATTATTGTATAATTAAATAAAATAATTTTGAAGAGCTATTCTCAATACAAAATTAAATATCTTAATATATATATTTATCTCTTAATTTGTGGACTCAATCTTTAGTTAGCATTAATAATTTATTTAATATATATAATTCTTAGTTTATTTTATTAAATACAAACATAAAGTTTTTAATTTCCAATTAATTTTTTTATATATACTAGAAGAAAACATTGACAACACTTAAAAGGTTTTTTTTGTGGTTAGAAAAAAAACTCTTAATCCCACACGTGGAGAGTGTGAATGTTTGATCATTTAAAAAAAAAAATCACTATAAAATTGGTTTTTAATGTATCTATCTAACTTACAAAATGCATATTGTAGGTCTCAAATTTCTTTTTCTCAACGCCATAAAAATACTATATCATATGTGATGTGATCTTATTTTTTTTTTTTGAAAAGCAGATCATGAGAGGAGATCTTATTAAACTCGTACGTTCTCAAAAATAAAAAGAAAAAAGTGGTCATATACTTTCAAAAAGAAAAGAAGAGAAAAGTGAAATATAACCCATATGATGGGAAACATCATGCTAAGACCACTTTTTTGCCTGTCATATATGGGAAACATACTCAATAAGATGATAATGGTTGCCCTTCTTGCCTGTCATATACTTTCCTTTTCCGCATGCTATTCTTAATTAATTACCTTCACTACTAAAAAAAAATGGGGCTATTATCATAGATTGTAGCAACAGATAATTTATTTGCTAATTTAATAACAGATTTACAACGAATTTTATATATATATATATATATAATCTGCTAAATAGACTTAATTACCTTCACTACTAACTTTATGTGCAAATTATTTATTGAACTTTTACAAGCGGTGTAATGATGGGCTGTCCAACCTGGGCCATCGATCCTCTTAATCAAATGCTGGCTTTCATGTGCCCGAAACTCACGGTCATGGAATGTGAGGAATCAATCATGAATTTTAAAGTAAAATGGACCTGAAGGCCTAATTTTCTCTCTCTAAAAAGTCTTGAAAGATAAACTCTTTAATAAAAAAAATTATTAGTTGAAAAAAATATTTGATAGTGTGGTTATAGTTGTTTTTTAAAATGTTTTTCGTGCCGAAATATATCAAAATGATAATTTTTCATCTAAATAAGATGTTGGGATTTAAATAATTTGTTTAAGAGTGTGGTTGTAGTTACTTTTTAAAGTATATTTCGTGTTAAAATACATCAAAATAATATTATTTTAAAAAAAATTATTTTTGATATTAGTGCATCAAATAAATTGAAAACATACAAAAAATTATTTTTTAATAATAAAAATTAATTTTTTTTTGAAAACACGGGATAAAATCCTTTCAATACATTAATGATTAATAAAACTTAAGGATATTTTTATCATAAAAAATGTTTCCACACATTATTCATGTTTTTTTATCTAATAATAATAATTTTCTTATAAAAAATATTTTTTTATATATGGCAATATAACATATATGTCAATACTAAGATATAAAGTATCTCTGATTTCAAAAGAAACTAATTAATATGTTAATATAATTTTTAAAAAGTAAGTTAATCCATTTTTTTAAATATTATCTAGCTGTCATGAACATAACTGCATATATATGACAGTGACTATAAATATATAAATATAAATGGCAACATAAATATATATGTAATGACTACAAAAATATAAAGGGGAAAATGACCTATCACCGAAAATGACTACATGACATGCACGTTTTGCTGACATTATTTTGACTAAGTTATCTTCTGACCCTCTCTTTTTTTTAGCCCTCACTCACTCAATAGATTTTTTTTTCCGATACATAAGGCAAAAAAAACTTCGGGAGTTTTTTAGAAAAAACCTGCTTTCAAAATTATTTTTTATCCAAAAAGTATTAAATTAATAATTTTTTAATGTTTTTTAATAATTTTGGTATATTAGTGTTAAAAAATCTAAAAAATATATATTATTTTAATACATTTTCAATTAAAAAATATTATATATCGTATTACCAAATATAAACTTCCACAGAAAGAGAGAGCAAGGGGCGGTGTTTCTAGATTGGGTTTTTAGGTGTCTAGAAATAACAAAGTATTCTTATTCTTTTTATAATTTAAAAGATTTAAATTCTACATTATTAAAAATTCTAACTGATATTCAAAATCATGATATATGCTTTAGGTGTACAAATTCTCTAATTAAGAGTCATATCTGAATATTATAACCTTCTATACTTGATCTTGAACTTATTTTGGGGGGATATTTTATTTGTTTTGATTTTATTTGATAAGACTTTGATTCTATCCTTTCTCGATAGACTTTAACTTCTATTTGAAAGGACTTTTCAATTATTTGTATCTGATTTTTTATAGGTTCTCTTACTATTTATAAACATGTGAATCATGCCTCACATGGTCCTTGACATTTTATTTGCTTACTTATGTTGATATATAGGCACACAAAAAACAGCTAGTGAAAGCTAGCTTCATCATTGAAAAAAACAATTCCTCGAAGGTTTTTTATATAATAATAATAATAATAATAAGAGGTTAAATTCGTTTTTCAATATATCTAATATATCTCTGAACTGACGAAGAACATGAAAACATATGACATTGACTGAATAAAACATAAAATGCATGTAGTCAATATATAATGTGAAAACAACAGATCACAAAAGAAAATACAAGCTGGAGATGAAAAAAACACTGAAAGTATCTAAAATTGTCATTACAAGGTTACCGTTTATTTCTAACTTAAATTCAATCTAATTACTTATCATTTATATATCCTAATTTGTATGTTGATTATTTTGCTTTTATAATGAACCCTAGATAAGATAATTTAGAGACTAAAGAACATTAATTTCTCATCTAAATAAGCGAAAATGAAAATGAGTGAAAAATCACATTATACCATCACAACCATGTAGAAGAATACAGTAAAATTAAATAATTTGTATAGCACAAAGTATCCTGTAGTCTTCGTAGAGCATCAAAGATGTTTACGAGTGAGCCAGTGAACATTCCAGATTATTGTAGAAGAGGGGCAGTGGCTGGTGGTAAAAACTTGAGTGCCAAACTTGCCCTGTGGAAAATGCTTTTCATAAAAGTGTGGAAAGTCCAAAGATGATTTTTAAAATTAATTAATCCTATCAACCTACTGACCCACCGACAACAAAATTTGAACCTTGCGCGCGATTGCAAAGTTAATCCCTATTAACACTGCTCTAGTGTTGATTTTTTCCAGCAAAATACTTCATATGATAAAAATCCTTACTAATCATTACGTGTATTGAAAACATTAAAATTTTAATTATTAAATATATTATCTTTCCTTCAAAAATTATACATGTCAAATTAAAAAGACTTAACTTCATATAAGAATATATTTTTTTTTTTTTGTATATGATAGTGCAAAATATATGTCAATACTAAGATATAAAAAACATTATTTCAAATTAGAAAAAAGACTGAAATATTAAAACAATTCCTAAAAAAATAAGTTAATACAGTTTTTCTAATAAATGCATATGACAATGACTATAATATATATAAATGTGAACATAATGCATATGGTAATGACTGTAAATATATAAAAGTGAAAATGACCTACTCGTTTACTGATGACACAGAAGAAAAGTACTCATGCACGTTTTCCTACCACAATATATCTGGAGATCGCGCAACCATTAGGGTAGACAAGGCAGGAGACTTACAGAGAGAGAGAGAGAAGGGAGCTGCAATCTATTGGAAAGAGGCTCGCTGCTTGGGACCATATCTCTACAGAGAGTGTCCACTGATCTCCCTCAGGTCAGCACTATCTAGTTTTGTTCTTTGAAAATTTACGAACGATGTTTTGGATTTGGTTTCAGCTCTTCAGACATTACAAGGTTCAATATATGTATAAGCATTCTACCCATAAAGTTTACCTTTTCCCTATAAAGGGGCATGGTGTGTGTAGTTCCTTTTTTGTTTTTCATTTTTTTTAAAGAACTAAGCTAGGTCCGGTCTGGTTTTTTAATACAATTTAATTAAGCAATTGAATATATAGGAAGATTGTTAACGAGTCAGAAGAAGACAAGTAGAGAAGGAGAAAGTGTGTTATAGTGAAAGAGATCGATAGGTAAAGAGGGAGATGAAAGTTGAGTTATATGTTTGATAGAGAGTTCATTAGTAGACTGTAAAATGAAAGGAAAAACTTAAAACTCTAGATTGTAAATGGTGTAACTTTAATATTTTTAAAATTCCGAGTTAAAGCCTCGAAAAGGCAAAAACAACAACCAGGACTAGAATATACAATAATAATAAAAAATCCATCCCTAGCCGATCCTTTTTCAGGGTGAAGGAATCGATGGATTTGGGTCATCAACCTAATTTATATTAATATCAATAGTGGTGCTTTTGTCTTGTAAATATGTCAGAAAAAATAGATCATGCTTTGTGAGTGTTTTTATTCAAATTGACTTATAGTTTTTAAATAGATTAGAAGATGTTTTAGAGTTAAAAATAGATTTACTGAGATTTTTATGATGTTTTTAAAATATTTTTAAATAAAAATATATTAGAACTTAGGATTTTAAGATACAAAAACTTTGACAATGAAAAATATTATAGTTAACATTATAAATACCTAAAAAAAAACATATAATTTTTATTTTAACAATGATTAAACTTATAATTCTTTATCAATTAGTTAGTTAATCTATCTGCACTTGTCACTAACAATAGAAAATCCCTATTGCAATAATTACAGAAAAGGAACAAAAGTTTTTTTAAAATATAATTGTTCATTGATTAAGAATTAGTATATAAGACATGACTTATGAGATCTGACTTCTGATTTTAAATAATAATTCATAAGTTATTATTCATCTTCTCTTTTTTTCTTTGTATTTTGAAAATGAAATATCTTCATCTTTGTATATAGCTGATTTTGACAAATTTTAAATAAGAATTTGTAAAAACAACATCTTCATAAGTTTTTTTTTTCAAACCATTATTTAATCTTCTCTTTATTTCTTTAAAAAAAACTATAAAAAAAAATTATACCGCTCCTCGTAAAATACTATTTATTAGAATAGTGTTTTGTTTTTTTTTTAATTACATCCTTCAATATTAGATTTATTGGGAGATTGAACTTTATAATTTTTATTAATTTACTTTTGATAAGGTTATCCTAGTTTTATGACCTAGACCGCGGGTTTGACAAATCGACTCGATTGAGTCGAGCTTTTGTTTTTTTTCTTATTATTTATTTTTTTCAAATTAATCCCTCAACTTTGGGGTGATTGGGAATTAAGTTTCGTTATTTGTTTTGATTTGCTTTCTATAACATTATCCATATCTCATAACTCAAGGCACAAGCTTGGCTTGTTAACCCGGGTTTACTCAAGTCATTTTTTATATATTTTTTAATCAGATTTTATTTCAATTTTCTCTTTCAACATTGGATTGATTAAGAATTAAACTTCATAATTTGTTTCAATTTACTTTATATTGAGTTATCTCGGTCTTATGACCCAAGTTGACTCGAGTCAAGTTTTTCTGGTCTTTTTTTAAATGATTTTTTTAATTTTATTATTCAACACTAAGTTTATTGAAAATTGAGTTTCATTATTTATTTTGATTTATTTTTTATAGGGTTACTATGGTCTCATGATCTGGCAAGTGGACTGACAAGTTAACTTAAATTAATCTGAATCAATTTAATAAGTTTTTATCTTAGTATTTATAAAAACAATTATGATCTTGAATATTTATTATGAAGCAAACTATATTTTTACTGGTTATTTGGGTTACCTTTTGAACTTCAAGTTGAATGGAACATGTCAAGATAATCCTTATATGGTTTAATTTAATTTTTTTCTATAAGAAAAAATACTAGCAATGCCTAAATATTTTTTTCATACATTAAAAAAAAAATTATCTGGGGGCTAAAAATCTAGTTACACCTAATATTGGTCCCACCAAAATACATGTTTTTAAATTACGTAAATTTTAATTAAAATTTATCAAATCCCATTACATAAATTTTACATACTTGCTCCTATCATTAATACTTAACTCGATCATTTTTTTGCACCCTCGATACTTCATCATTTAATTTAGAATTCTTAAATTTACACACGACTTTATAATGCTAATTTGTTCTGATAAATAAATTAATAATCTTCAAGTAATGCATCTAGAAGATGAAAATTAATAGATTGAGCTGAATCATCGACCCAAATAACATAACTTAATAGTTAATTAGGAGGATTTTATGCATAGTTTTAAATTATGTTCTTTCTTGATCATGACAATTCATCGAGAAGGAAAATGGCAGGATTAAAAAAATTTAAAATTAAATATTTTGTATACTAACAAATTATATAAAAATTTTCACATAAATTGATTTGTTAAGTGATAACTACTGAAGCGATATATTGAGTGTACATGCGTTCCAAAAATATTAAATGATTGATTAAGAGTAATTATAATAGTTCATACATGAATTTTTCGTATGATTTCCATATAGCATTGCTCTAAAAAATTTACATGGACAATTTTCATACACACACACCTTCCATTCATTCTTGGTTTGTTTTGTCAAAGAACTATTTCAACCTAATAACTTAAACTGTTAGGTGAGGTCTCAAGATATGATTTATATTATTCTCTAACACACCCTCTCAAATGAAAGCTCTTTGAACTTAAAACTTGCACAGTTTCACATTACCTTATGCTTGATTTTTTTTATCGAATAAACAGGAAGGATAAGATTCGAACTCGTGACCGTTTAGTCATCAAGGCTCTGATACCATGTCAAAGAACCATCTCAACCCAATAACTTAAACTATTAAATGAGGTTCTAAGATATGATATATATTATTCTTTAACATATTTCACCGAAAATGCAGACCGGAAAACGATAAATTTACTGCAAGAACTTCATCCTTGAAAAACAATGAACAAGCAAGTGGATCAGATAATGGAAGATGATAGGGAAAGTGTTCCAAACAAAGGAAAAGATATAGCAAGTACCTCATGTGTTTCAAACATCAAACCCAACACTGGGATGACTGGAGATATTTTGACACAGCTGCAAAATAAGATGGGATCGTTGACCTCTCAACAGGACCGGGCTGAGTGGTGTTGTATCTACAGGGTGCCCAATTCGTTTCGAAAGGTAAGACCGGAAGCCTACACTCCAAAACTGATTTCAATAGGTCCTCTTCACCGCGGCGATGAAAGACTAAAGGACATGGAAGAGCAAAAATTGAGATATTTCAAAGGGTTTTCTGAACGGAATGGGATGGATAAGAAGAAAATCGAGGATCTTTTGATCATCATTCAAGATAAAGAACCGTGTATCCGAGCCAGTTATTCAGAGAACTTCAGCGAAATTACAAGCAGTGAGTTCATAGAGATGATTCTGTTGGATGCAGTCTTCATTATTGAGTTTTTGGGGGATTCAAATGATAGTGAACATTATTCTGAAAGTGTTAAGCCCTGGATGATATTTGACATACGAGAAGACTTGATGCTACTTGAAAACCAACTACCTTTCTTCATTATTAAGGAAATATATGAGAAGGGCTTTAGCAAACAGGCAACATGCTTTCCTTTTCTTGATCTTGCTAACGTTTATTTGGGAAAGTACACGTGTTCACAAGGGCTGCAAAACACCGACCGGGATGTAGAGGGAAGCAGGCATTTCACTGATTTACTAAGGAATTTTATGTTGAATGGAGCCATTCAGCGAAGTAATAGTTTTAATCCTATCAAGCTAAAATATAATGCCGTCATGCTTCGCGAGGCAGGGGTGAAGTTTCAGGTAACCGAAGACAAATGTTTGGTCAACATAACATTTGAGGAAAGGGTGAAGTTTCAGGTAACCGAAGACAAATGTTTGGTCAACGTAACATTTGAGGAAGGAGTGTTGAAAATACCACGCTTGGAAGTTGATTACTGCTTCGAACGTCTTGTACGAAATATCATGGCCTTGGAGCAGTGCTGCTACCCGTTTGAAGCTTACGTATGCAGTTACATTAAGTTTATGGACCATCTTATCGACAGTGCAGAAGACGTGGCTTTGCTAGCTGAAAATGGAATTATTCTCAACTGGCTAGGTGACGATGCCGCAGTTTCAAATATGATTAATAAGCTTTGCGAAACAATCACCGACACTTATACGTTTTATGATGATATCTGCAAAAAGATGAATGCCCACTATAAGAACCGCTGGAACCATAGAAAGGCAACCTTGAAACTTGTATATTTCCCCAATGTTTGGAGAGGTACGGCAACTGTTGCAGCAGCTATCCTGCTGATCCTCACTTTGATACAGACTATCACTTCCGTAAAATCGGTATTCTAGGATTTTATCTCGTTTAGTTTCATTATTCCTACGTATGATTGATGTGATTGTTATTGTTATTTTCCTTTGAAGATTGTTTTTAAACTCTGGGTATGTGTATTTCTGAACTAATAATGTTGTTGCAAATTCTTGTTGTTGTATTGTCTTATGTTAGAGAATAATATAGATTATATCCTGGGATCTCACCTAACAGTTTAAGCTTTTAGGTTGAGATGGTTCTCTGACATGGTATCAGAGCCTTAATGACCAAGCGGTCACGAGTTCGAATCTCACAATTTCCATTTATTTGATAAAAATTAAACACAATGTAATGTGGATCTGTGCAAGTTTCAAGCCTAAAAGGCTTTTACTTGAGAGGATGTGTTAGAAAATAATATAAATCATATCCTGAGACCTTACCTAACAGCTTAAACTTAAATGAAGCTAAAGAGTTAGTGCATGATCTCAATTTCAATATCCCCAGCTTACCTAACAACGAATTTGACAAAAACCTGAAAATCAAAGAAATGAAAACGACAGATAAGAGGCAGGAAGTGATCGCAGGAGGAAGAAGAAGAACCAAATCTTTATTGTCTCGCGGCGGGCCTCTATTCTACATATATCCTCACCTCGTGCCAATAAATTGGCATACTGATTGTTGTAACCTATTTTTGGGTCCCCACACAAAAACAAAAATAAAAATAAATATATAGCCAAAAGAAATTAGAAAAATAATAGGAGGTTGGAGCGCTCAGAAAAGGATCAGAAAAATTGATTAAGGAGGTTCAAAAATACAAGGATTGAAATTTTTTACAGTATATACTTGAATGATGAGAGCCTTGTGGGAAAAGAAAATTTAATTTGAAGAGAAAAGTCCAAAATTGGATGTTTATGGACTTAATTGGATTTTATTGAAGGTTTAATTGAATTTATAGAGGGTTTGATTGCAAGAAAAATTGATTTTTAAGTCAATTTGAGCTTTAATTGGAAGAAATTAAAGTTATGGGGTCAAATTATAATTTTTAAGAGTTGATTTGGTCAAATCAGGGGCTTAATTGCGTAAATATTGAAGTTTAATGGCCAATTAGGGACTTAATTAAGAAAATCCGAAACCAAGGACCAAATTGGAAAAGACGTGTAAATATAGGGACTGTAATTAACAAAATCAGGGACCAAATTGAAGAAATTAAAAGTTTATTGATCAATTGAGGGTCCAATTGCATAAATCAGAGGCCAAGGACTGAAGTGAAAAACGCGGTCAACTATAGGGGCGGAGACAGAAATTGAAAGGGATGCAATTGAAATAAACAAAAGATAATTGAGGGCTGATTTGAAATTTGACGCATTTTGGCGCCTTGTTTTATTTAAATGAAACGGCGCGTTTTGTCCAAAACGACGCCGTTTCATGTTAAAAAAAAAAAATACCAGAACGGTGTCGTTTTGAACGACACTGTTCCTCTTTCTTCTTCCCCTGAACGTGCAGCAGGAGAAGAAAGAAAAGTTTTGCTTTTTTTTTTGCCTCTCTCTCAAGCCACATGCCTGCCAAAACCGACCCCCCATGCACCCTCATGATGGAAAAAACCAAGGGAGTCGCGCCCTGCCAGCCCCACCCATTGGCCAGCCAACCCGGTGCTGTGGCAGGGCAGCAAAGCCCTGCTCCCCAGGCGCTGCTATAGGGTGGCAATAGGGACGCCCCCGCTCCCTTTTGCCGTATAAATACTCCACCACAACGCCAGCACGCGGGAGAGGAGACAAGGAGAAAAAAGGGGTGAGGCAGAGAGAATTAACAAAGGAAAAGAAACGAACAGAGGGGAGAGAGGAGAGAAAAAGAAAGAGGCTGGGAGAACAAAAAGAAAAAACGTAGAGAAAAAAAACGAAAACACAGGAGAAAACAGAACGAACCGAAAGGAGGAGAGAACAAGCCAAAGAGAGAAATGAAATAGAGAGAGAAAGGAAAGAGTAAGGGGAAGCTTGAAACCGGGGAGGGAAGTTTTTTTTAAAACAAAACCGAGAGGATAAAGGGAAACCATTGAAAAACAGTAGCACCGCCGTTTGAAACAGTAGCCGCTGCTGGGAGTCGCCGTCTGTGAGCCACGACCACGACCATCGGTCTCCACCACAAGACCGGCCAATGGCGATCCGGCCGACGAGGCACCGCCTCCTCCGCGCCAAGTAAACTCTTCTCCCCCCTGCATTTCTTTCGTTACCTGCGTTTCCTTCGCTGGGCCAGGCTGGTTCTGGCCCAGCTCTGATGTGTTGTGGGCCAGACTAATTCTGGCCCATCCCGAATGTCTGGGCCGGATCTGGCCCAGACTAAAAAGAGAGATTTGTTGGGCCGAGATTGGCCCAACCCTTTTGGGGCTGAGTCCGGCCCAGTTAGTTGGGCCAGCCCAGCCCAGCCCACCTAATATTATATATTATTTATTATAATGCTTTTTATATTATTTATATATAGATATCTATCAAAAAAAAATTAAAAAAATTCTGAAAAATCCTTAAAAAATATTGTTGATTTTCCTGCATATTTTTATCAAAATGGCTTAATATTGGTTTGTATTTTTATACCGTAAAGATACAAATCCAATATTAAAACACTCGGTTTTCGTCAAAACATCAAAAAAAAAAATTTTAAAAAAAATGTTTTGCTTTCAATAATTCTGAAAAATCCTTAAAAAAAATATCGTTGATTTTCCTGCATATTTTTATCAAAATGGCTTAATATTGGGTTGTATTTTTATACCGTAAAGATACAAATCCAGTATTAAAATACCTGATTTTCGTCAAGACAGAAAAAAAAAAATATATATATATATATATATATATAAAAAAGATGTTTTTTTGTTTTAATGCATACGGCCTAGTCTCTCCAAAATTAACAAAAAAAAATCATCACATCATATTTTTATACAACAAAAGAAATTTTAAAAAAATATATTAGCATGCACTTTGGCTTTAACAACAAGTTTGTTAGAATCACGAGAACTAGGCCAATATTTCAAAAATTCTAAAAAAATCTTTTTGTCTTCCTTTAAGTATTGGGAATTACGAATTTATACGTAAAACGTATTCCTGATATTAAAAATATAGTTTTTATATAGACGTTAGAACGGTTACGATTTTACTCGATAAGATAAGGACCTTCTTATTGAGCAGGACTTTTCTTGAGCCGTAAATAGACCAACAATTGAAATAGGATAACACCTTAGTTTTTTTATCAGACAATCAAACAATGCAGCTTACCTTAGGTAAGATGTATTTTGGGTGCTAATACCTTCCCTTTATGTAACCAGTCCCCGTACCCGATCTTTGAGACCAGTTAGGGTTCCTAGTGACCAAAATACTAGGTGGCGACTCCCATTCCATTTTCTACCAATAAACGACAAGAATTTCTTGTCTTCCCATATTTGCCAGATAGATATATATATTTTACATTTGAAGTGGAATATTCGCCGCGACGCCGCACCCATGCGACACTGATCATAGAAAGTAGAAAAAGAAAATAGTCCAAACCTTTCTTCCTCTTCTTGTCTTCATATTTCATCACATATTCCAGTAGTTTCACTTGAATCTTCCTTCGGGCACAAGGCCATACGAGCAGTGAAGTTAACAAGCAACATGTTCTTCTCTTTCCTTTCATGGCTCATGGCCACAGGATGCCTCTATTGGACATGGCCAAGCTATTTGATTCTCGAGCCCAAAGACTACCAAAGCCACCAACCCTCTTTAATGTGCTTCTTCTCTGCATAACAGTCCACAGATACAAAAAAAATAAAAATAAAAAGGTTTTGAAATACTTGGAACTTGTTAGTTAATATGTTTTGTAGTGAATTGGTTGATAATATATGACATTAATTTTATTTATATAAATATATTTTATTTATTAATAAAAATTTATTTATTTTTAATAATTATTAGTTATTTTATTAATAAATCTAATATTTAATTAATGAATCTAGAGTAAAGATAAAAAATTTTGGATAAAAATATTTTGCAAAAGAAATAATAATGTTGTTATAATTATAGGATTTTTATTATATCAAATAATTGTTTCTAAATGTTCTTGGTCAATACTTTATTAAAAAATGGATGTTAATTAGAGTTGTTGAGATTCATACATATTTTTTTTTTTATGAAATAAAGCAATTATTCTCATAAACTGAGATATGAGAGTTACATAGAACTAATATGTAGGTGTTTGTCGAATGACTTGCATACTGAAATGACTCACATGAAAAATTCATATATAGATATCACTTATGTCCATGAAAAAGCTCACGTGACAGTTGTGTAAGTGATCCTTAGATTTAAGATCACTGAATTATCTTATATAAAGAGTGTTATGTTTTGATCATGTTATATGTTGTCCTAATCAAGGGTAACAAATGGGTAAATATTGGGTATAACATGAACTATATGAATTCATCACCTTAGATGAATTATGAAAAATATTTCATCTGTTATCAAATAGTATTAATTGTAAATCATTGCGCAAGATGAAATAAATTAAAAAAGATTTTCAAATCATATTCAAATAATCAATAACTATGGTGTTGAGAACAAACATGATTTTATAAAAGTAAACATGCTCAATGTTATAATGTTTAAATCAAAACACTGTTGATAAAGGGATAATAATTTCATTGAAAAACTATTAAATCAAACCACTTATGACTTTCCTAGTATTTGGAGAATCACGACAGGTTGTTAAACATTATACTTAATCTTCAAATATAAATCAATCAATTATTGAATTGATAATAAATTAATTTGTTTAATTTATTTAATCCTATTTTGTTTAGGATTATGATTTATATTTGGACCAACTTATTAGGGAGCTTAATGGATCACATACATAAAAATCATTAATCAGAAATTAAAATAAGATGATTAATCAAGTGTGACTTGATTGTAAATAAGTTTTAGAAATTAAGGACTAGAGTGTAATTTATACATTGAATTACAATTATAGACCTCGAAAAATCAAGGACTTGATTGAATAAAATTTTAAAATTAGCCTAAAATAATAAATGTGATATTAATTAAAAGAAAAATTGATATTTTATAGCACTCTAAGGTGTAGCAATCTCTCCCCTAAAAGGATTTCGAAGATTTTTTATTGGTGGTTCATATGAATTACCATTAGAGACTGAACACATGGACGACTTGTGATTTATGACAACTTAGCCTTGAAACAAATATTCAAAGCTGAAAAGAACAACTAATCTTCAAGTAATTTTCACAAAAACCTAACAAACTCTAAATTTGTTTAACAGGTTCTTAAGACTTTTAAAAAAAATTAAAATTTATAGTTTTTGTTATGTGTATGTGTTTCAAGAAATCCATCAGTGGTATCAAAGTCATCGTTAGACAATCAGTGTTATTGCTTGCATGTTTTAATTGTTATTGGAATTAATTTAGAATTAATTTTATATGCAAAAGTTATTTTTTCTAAAATTAATTTTTCACTCTTGATTTTATAAAAAAAAAATTATTTATTGTTCCGACCAGGCCGGACTTTTTGAATGTGATCGAAATCTTCCATAAATTAAAAAAAAGAAAAAAAAAACTTTTCATGGCTTTCCATAGGCACTACTGCAAGCAGCACCTCCCCAGCAAAGACAATCCCTCATGCTATTGGCTGGTAACGGCAACCAACGCTGCCGCTAATAGTGGGCAGAGAGCCAACTACCAGTAGAAGACAAGAAGAAACGAGAGGGGCAGCATTATGATTCTGCCCATAGTGCCCTTTTAAGGGTTTTTGTGATATAATTATTACTATACCCTTGCCACTTATATTTAATTACAAAAGGATTTAGAGGTTTAATTTATGAATTTACCCCTACAATTTATTACTTATTACAATTTGATTTTTTGGATAGAATTATGATTCTTTCTCTTTATATATAAAATATTGATTTTATATTTAAAATTAAAACCCTAGATTAAATTAATTATATAATTAATTTTTCTAATAGGATTAGGATTGAATAAAAATTTTTCATTAAAAAAATTTATATTTTATAATATTCTAATAGGATTAGAATTTAATTAAATTGTTTAATTAAAAAAATATTTTTTCTAAAATAAAATGAAATTTATTAAGTCATAAAATTTTATTTATTTGATTCTAAAATATTTTAGGATGTTAATAAGAATTTTAATATGATTAAAATTCTTATTATATTTTTTAAAAATATATATTTTTAAAAGACAATCTTTATTAAATAAAATTTATTATATTTGAGAAATTATCAAATTGAATTTAATTAAATATTTCTAAATGTTAGAAATATTATTTAAAAAATTACATATAAAGTAAATAATTAGAATCGAAGCATGCAATAATAAATGGACATTAAATACCAATGCAATTGTATTTTTATGATTGAATGGTTATAATAATAAATAGGACTTGTATGTCCTGTCTTTCCTTTATTATTATTTTGGGTTCTAAAATTTTTTTCTAATATAATTCTTTTTAAATGTAACTCGAGGTTTCCAATATAATTATGTAAATGTTATATAATTTAGAAATATAAGAATTTATATTAAAAAATCTATTTTTTTATCTAAGAAGAAGAAAGCACAGTGAAAAAAGATAAAATCATGATAATCGTAAAAAACTTATCAAGATTTACAATAATTACCTAGATTTTAACCATCTAATTTCCTTTGATGCCCAGAGAAAATTCAACCACCCAAATAAAACTCACGCTCACCAAGTTCCCCGCCAAAGAAGCTGGTTTCCCTGGATGCCTAGAAAATCTTGATTTAGTCACTAATCTAGAAAGTAGCAGTACACTCTTTAGTGATAAATTAGGTAATTAGTATTGAAATTAAAAATAAATGATGAGTTAACATAGTACTAAAAAGTTTTTGATAAAATAACATATTTTTAAATATTATAACTCAAAATCATGACATTAATTTAATAAGTTATATTTAATTTATATGGTGTTTCTAAGCCACTACATTAATTAAATTCCAGTGCACTTGTGGAAGTACACCCATTTGCTTTTCACTGGACTTGGAGCTACTTTGGCTAGCTCGTCAATTTCTCTTTGTGAGCAAGAATCAAAGGGGATGGATTGAGGTAGCTAATCCATCAGAGCTACATTCTGCAGCTAGCCTCCACAGCAGATGAGCTAGATCACAAAGTATATATGGGTTAGTATTGATTATCCAGCTCAACATAATAAAGCATATCCACACTTTTTTTATGTAAGCATTCAAGAGTTTGTTCTACTAAAAGATTTTCCTGCTGCAGGAAGCAACAAGGTGGATCAAAGTTACTCTCTGGAAAGAATCGGACAGGACCAATAGTGGCAGTAATACAAATGATGACAATTATGGAAATACATTTTATGATACGCTTCTGTCATTAATTCGTTGGATGATCCCGTATCCCAATTTCTGGAAACTGTCCCCGGATCCGAAAATGGATCAGCGAGGGATCGGATCGTGCAGAGATGTTTCTACCAGGCCTTGTGATTCATATGGTACCCCAACAAAGGTCCAGTGCGCTTGAAACAGAAAGTTTTGGAAATTGGAAAAACAGACTAAGAAGAACAATGCTGAGAAGGAGACAAGACCAACATCCTAATGGAGGTGAAGAAAATGAGGTGAAGAATCACACTAAGAGAATACCAGAGCAAAGAAAGGAAAGAGAAGACAAATAAAGGCAAGGTTTATCTGCCCAAGATAAAGGAGGCTTTGCTTTTTAATTATTTACTAATTTATATTAATTATCGTGTTTTTAAAGAATATAATTTTTAAATGTTGTTTTTTTAAAACATGATAATTATCTTGTCGTATTTAATAATACGATATTTAAGTAAATATTAGACTTTTAAAACAGGTAAATATATGTTGTATAGGTCAAAACTTTCTGAAACAGTGTTATTCTATTAAAATTCTTAGATTAGTATGCGAATTAAAAAAAAATCCACTCTTTGGTTCTCTAAACACGTTTAGAATGGAGGGGAATAACTACTTGTAGAAAGTTGTTAATTAGCAATGCTTGTTTGGCTGCTTTTTGTAGGGCTTGGCATTTCTGTAAGATTAATTGTTTTCAGTTTGCTTTCGTTTGGAGTTGTAATTCTTTCTTGAACAGGATTTCTTCCTGTTTTGGTTGATTTTGATCTATGAAGTTTTTCTTTCATAGAGCTCTTGAGAGCTGTGATGCTACTAGTAATTAACATGTTTTCAGTGTCTTGATATCATTACCTACAGACAAAACTTGTTATTGTTATTATTTCTAAACAATTTATGCATCAAATGTTGCAATATATTGTTTTTCCAAGTAATTTTAATTTGCTATTAGGTTATAAACTAGATTCATTCAATAAATGGCCAAGCAAGCCAGTAAAAGGAGTTAGGCCCTGACCTCGAAGGTTATGATATTCCAACCTCCAAATCCTTTGCAACCAGTTCACAAAATATCCCAGTAAAAATAGATCAGAGGGACTGATATCAGCTAGTCGAAACAAAAACATCCTCGAACATTCGTTTTCTTTGTACGGAGAGAGATTTTGCAAATGGTGGACCCAAGACCCGAGCAAAGAAGACGATAAAAGGGATGCCAAGTTTGGAATCATTGAGTAAGAAGCAACCCAAGTTTCTTTGGATGAATGAACACATTGTATTTGCCCACTGCAGATCATTGAGGGAAGGTGTAAGTACAACAGAATCTGGTGTGTCAGTCTTTAGCATCAGTTTGATTTCCTCGTTGTATTTGTTCTTGTATCTATAGGATGACTTTCAACTGGTGAGAGACTGTCTTGTGAAAAATCTACAGTAATTATAGATAAATATTTTAATAATAAAAACTAGAAATAATGTAAAATTTAACGTGGTTCGCAACATGAGTACATTCACAAGAAATGAGCTTTATTTTTCATTATATTAAAATAGAATTATATGATATATATTTATAATGGACCTTAAACTGTCCAAAAAAAACCCAGTCATCCAAGAAATATTAATAATATTTTTTTATTATATCGCAGTTGCCCCGCAACCCCAACCTATTAATCATCCTCTAAAACAAAACAAGAACTAAATTTCAAAGAGACAGATATTGTTGTTCCGCTTCGCTCGATACGCTCTGTAAAACACAAACTACAACGGACTGTATTTCAGGTCATATCTATGATTCTAGTCCAGTGGATTTTACGAGTGATATGGGGAGACGATCTGTAATTCACCCATCTGTTCTTAAAATGTCTCATCCACCAAGAATACTATCCTGGATGGCAAATGGATTTGGTAGCGGTCTTGATGCTCTCTTCCTGTACAGATTGAATCACGGCTTGCTGAGCATCGGCGGACTCTGTGCTCCTCTGCTGTAAAGTACATAATATGTGCTCAGAGAATGATGATCTTGCTCCTTATCTAGACATTTGCAATCTCAGAGTTTCTGCATTCATTTTACTCTTTCCCGCCCCTTATCTTGGAGTTTTTGCTCTTTTTGTAAATTATTTCCTAGCTCGAAAGGGATTCTACTACTTGCTTGAAAATAATACTAATCAAATCAATTTAGAACTCAGAACTCCTCAAGTCAGAGACCACGTTCTTCGAGGTTGAGTTGTTGTCTCCAAGGCTATTTCTGTCACATATAAAGCCTCTTAAATCTCGACTTTTCTTCTCCTTTTCCTTATAGGAAACTCTCCTTGCCCAGTTGCCACAAGAACACTGCCTCTATTTTCCAACTTATAGTTGCTGAAATTCCTTCTCCCACAAGGACTCCTTGCACAGACCTCGCAGCTGCCGATTCTTGGATGTTGTTCCTTTGCTGCTGATTTATGGTCTACCTGGATTCTCATTACCACAAGAACATTTGCTTGCTCTGTTGTTTATTGATTATTTCATATGCCTTTGAAATCTAATTATGAAGGTTTGTAATTTTAACATTTCTTTGTTGCTCTTTCCTCTTCTCACTCTCTTGTTTTTCATAACAGACAAGAGAGAGCCGAATCTTCATACTGAGATTCCAATAAAAAAAAATTGATTTTAGTATCAATGATTTTATCATAGAAAATGGAGTTCATTGATGGCAGTTTTATCTTGAAAATACATCAGAAAAAATAAGTTTTTTAATTCAAATTGACTTATAGTTTTTAAATAGAGTAGAAGATGTTTTAGAGTTAAAAATAGATTTATTAAGATTTTTATGATGTTTTAAAAATATTTTTAAATAAAAAATATATTAAAACTTAGGATTTTAAAATTGAAAAAAATTATTACAGTGAACAGTATATATTACATGCTTATAGTACACTCTAAGACATAGTTTACCTAGAATCTTACCTGAAAAAAAAGTCTTAGACATTAGGTTACTAAGTTAATTCATATGTTATTAAATTAATCTTTAATTATTTTTATTGAAACATTGTTTTATTTTTAAAAATAATTCTTCATATTAATCCAATCATGTCTAGATTAGGATTGACAACATCATTCCATTAAGGTAATATTTATTTATAATTGAACTTAAAATTTATTTTAAATCAAACTTTAAAATACAAATTTTTTTAATTAACTTGTTAAATCAAGCTATATATATATATATATATATATACTCTTAAAACATTCTATAAAAATAAAATATACAAACTAAGTTTTAAACTGTTTGATATTTGATAATCGATAATAGTTATTTTTTAAAATATTTTTTATTTAGAAATATATCAAAATAATATTATTTTTATTTTTAAAAATTTTATTTTTAATATCAGTAAATCAAAATAATTTTAAAAAATAAATAAAAATTAAATTTTAAGTAAACATCATTTTAGCTGTAATGACAAACTCATTCTAAGTAAATAAACTATCATAGAAATCTCAAAATATATTCAGTAAATTAAGGGTGTGTTTCGGAGAGGTATCGTTTCACAAAATTTTTAATTTTTTTTAAATTAATTTTCTTAAATATTTTTGAATTGTTTGATAACAAAAATAAATTTTAAAAAATAAAAATATATATTATTTTAATATATTTAAAAGAAAATTATTACGATATTAAACACAGTCGGAGACCCGAGATTAGTTTGGTTGCAATTTCAATGTCGTCGCAATGGAAATAAAAACGAGGCAAAAAATCACGTGCATCACACGTGACAAAAAGGAGAGCATGTAAGAACAGTGCTTGCAGCTAGCTGTGACAGAGAAAATGGAGAGACTGTGAGACAGCATAGGAGACCTGCTAAAATTCACTCTTGAATCCCAAGTTAACCAAACCCTAGAATTCAATCTCGGACTCTCCAAAGAGTTCTGCATTAATCTCCTAGAAGAAGACCCAAATGACATGTCATGTAACTGTCCTGCAACGGGTAATGAAAAACCTTATAAAAAACATTTCTGTGTTTTTTTTTTAATTTTTTGATTAAAGATTTGATTTTTAAGCATAAATAATTAAATGGACTGCAGATTCTTTTGATGGGGTCGCTCAATATCCTTTGTATAAGCGTTTAGCTTTGTATCATTCTGTAACGTGTGGTGCTTTATGGAGAACTTATGTGCAGATGATGTTTTGTGATGAAGATAGTAACTTGAAGTAGAAAGAAGAGAATTGGAATCAGTTGATTAAAGAAAAGGGACTTGAATTGATAAATGTAAGCATTTTCTAATTGTTATTGAGTGTTTTTAATTAATATTGATTGGTGATTTAAGTGTTTTTCTTTGTCGGGTTTTGGAGGGTGTATTTTGTGAAATTCATGTTCAAGAACCTTACTTTTCACTCTTGAAAGGTGTTGTTTTTGTTTCTTTGATATGTGGTTTTTCAATGTTTTCATTTTTTTAATATATTACCTGCTGTTTATGTGGTTCAAGACATTTTCTTTTGTAACCTGGGGTTGTGTGTGTAGATGGGAGCAAAACAGTCGAAGGAAGGTGTGCTACTGGTGATTACATAATGTAGATGGTTTGCCATATGCTTCAAGTACATCATCATGAATATTTGCAAGTTTATGATTGTGCAACCTTTGAAGAACTCTCTGCAAGAAAGTGGATGAATGTCTTTATTTTCTTATATATTTTTGTAGCTTATATTCAGTTTGTTTTGCTATAGAATTGGGCTGGGAGATGTGATACTCGTAAACAAAACTGTGGTGAGTTGAGCCCGCATTGTCGAGATATATTCATTCATTTATATTTTCAGTCTGGGCTATATACTTTTATCTGTTTCCTGAATGTTCACAGATATGCTTCATTTTTGAAGATGTTGCAAGCTGAGAGTCTCGAGAAAGTCCTTCCTGGAGTTAAAACTGTTGAAGAAGGTAAACCTAGTTCTGTGTTGATGTTTATGCTTCAGCTGTCGAAATGATGTTCTCAGTTGAGACATAGCGAGGATGACTTGCTAGAATAAGCTGTCATACCTCGTAACTGCCTATAATGCTGGGAAAATTCAAGATTTTAGTTTGACTAGTTAGGGATAAGGAGTAGGGTTTCTGTTATTTGTGCACAACAGTTACTGGGTTGTAAACTTCTAAATATTTCGGTTTGCATTTGTGCAAGAATCTTTACATTACACTCTTTGCTCCAAGAAATCATTTTAAATCTGTATTGTTTGAAATGAGAGACTTGTTGAAAAAATTGTTACTGGTGATTGCGTTCTTGAATTTATAAGGTCTGAATTGTATAACAGGGCAAACCGGGTGTCAAGATTTATAGGAAATTATATGCAGAAGAAAAGGAAGTGTCTAATGGTATCCTGGCAATCTGTGTTTCAAAACTGGCTGCCCAGCCATACCTTTCTCTGGCTAGCATACTGTTTGTGAGTTCTTCCTGACCCTTTTGATTCCTATTTTCATGTGTGGGACTTAAGTTTAATTTTATAATGGAGATCTTTGGGATACAGATGTGACATAATATTTATCGTGTGGATCATGTTTTGAAATAGTCATACCTGTAAAATGGCTTTTAGAGTTAAAAGTTCTGGTTATTTTGGTGTCTCTAATGCAGGGATTGAGTTATGGAGGTCTTCAAAGTCAACTGCGTACTGCAGGTACTGGTTGAACAGTTTCTAATGCCCTACCTATTCCAAGATCGACACTTCTCTCATCCTTCATTTTTCCATATAATCTGAATGTAAGATCATGGTACATAATGAATTGTTTCATGCCGTAAGCTATCTCAAGAGATTTTTTTTAGCTTTTTCTGGGCCCTATGATAAGAAATTGGGTTGCATTGAATTGATCTGTTCAAAATCTGGATTCAATAGAAAGTCATAGTAGAGAAAGCTCATAGCAGAATTTACTTATCTCTTAAAATGCAAACAATGACTATTCAAGGGAGAGCAATCATCTACCTTGTTTTTTCTTAATATCTGATATGTTAATCTAATCTATTTATCTTGTTCCAATTTAGTCATCCGTGAGAGAATTGTTTTGTACAAAGGGAATAATTTCTTGCTTGCTGGACTTAATATTCATGTTGCCTTTAGACCCCCAAGTAGTGGCAACCAAGGTTGATTTTCAGCATTCTTTGTGGGTACATTTCCTAACTTTTTTTCCTTTTTTTGTCAAACTGTCAAGGAAGCAGCTGTCTTGTCAGTTCATTATATGTTTGAGCAGGTTTATGCATGCCAATTGTAGAATTGTTTCAAGCTTAATTTTGTAAATATATTGTGGTTCATGATTATGAGGTTTTTTTATTTATTGGCTTGAGATCAAAGGCAGTGCCTTGGCGAAGCATGCTGAAAGGAGCAGCGATAGATTTCAGTCCATTAACCGCTTGGGGTGTTCTTGGTGGAAGTGGTGAGTACCTTTTAGGATTTCAGTCCTTGAACTAGATTTCTTACTTCATTATTCTGTATGGAAGTTATCTTACAACTAACCGCTTTGCAAGACTTGTCATTCATTTCTAGATTTGTCACATCGCCCACTCACACTTAACAACCACTGTCACATACTGTACTGCTCTTGAGCCATGCTGCCGGTGCAAAGACTACCCCCCCCCCCCACCCCCATTTACTTTCCAATTCCATTTGCAGTACTATGGTTCAATATTATATAGGATGTTGTGTTTTAAAGCCAAAGCATAAGTTTCTCTTGAGGAAATGAAGACGAAACCTCTTTGATATGCATTTGAAAACTCTTTCTGCAAATTATAAGGTCAAAGGTTCAAACTTTTTCCAACAACCAAACATCCATAAAACTCTTACTAAATGCGTCACCTATTATAAGAAAATGGATGTGTCTTGCAAGTTACATGGTTGTGCAGGGCTATGGTCCTTTGTTAAGGAATTGAGTTTCTCATGTCCAAAAAGAACACATGGACTTTTCTTTTGTTGGCCTTACCATTGCATGCTTGGTGACTATCTAATATATTATCATCACTTTTATCTTACTAAATTCCACAAAAAAAAAGGGCTTGCAATGGATGTCATAAATCGCTTAATAGCTGCTTCTTGCTGGCAAAACATTCATGCTGTTCCACAACACGGGGCTGTCTTTGGGATAAGGGTAGTTGATGGTTATGGAGCACGTTGATCTAAGGATGGAACGAAGGTATATTTATGCTATTGTAGTGATCCTTGTAACTTCATGTATACTTGCATGTATACTTGCATTGATGGATAACGTGCTAGGAAACAGAAAAACATGTACAGATTGAATAAGGGTTGGCTTAGGCTTAAAACATGCTAAATTTTCAAGAAAAACATGAAAGTTATGCTAATTGAGGCCTCCTTTTTCTTGTGGATAAAAGAACAAATTCCAAAAATCTGGAGAAGACATCCAAAAGAGAAGAATAAGAGAGAGAGCACGAAAGGCTATGTATAAGAGCACCTAAATCCCATTAAGACCCTATTCTATTCTATACTGTTCTCTGTACAATATCTTGGTACTCTGCTGAGTACTCCTAATCTGAGTGCATGTAACGATGGATTCCTCATGAAATCGATAGATTGGTGAATCTAATCAGCTTATCAGAGTAGCTTGTTGTGAGATTTGCATGGTTTGTACAAGAGAGTGGAATTAACAAGTGACTTTCAGTGTTCTTAAATTGACTACTCAAAAGTGCCCATTTATTATTGAAAAGCATTTTCCATCGGATTATATTATTTGAGCTGAAAATTAAAAGAAGACATTCACAGAAATCAGTTGCTATAAGTCCCTCCACTCACTGACAAACAGTAAGGCAGGCAGTTCCACCATCTAGATTTTGAGGCACAGCCCTCCATTCCCAACTCTCTCGCAACCGGTTTACTGGCGCTAATGGTAGTTTTAGGAAAGCATGCATATAACTGTTTCTTTTAGTGCTAAAACCTATTATTGGATTGTAAATTTTGTCCTAAAAAACGTGTCCTGTAACAATGCAAATTCCGTTGGCTTTTTGCTGACACTGAACCTGACCCTGTTATCAATGCCCAAGTTTCAACTCACCCATTGTTTTTGTTCATTTCAGTTCATTTCACTCAAAGAAATGGAAGCATTAGTTTGCTTGAGGGGGCATTTCGACTGGCATCCTTGAACTATGTACTGTCTCATAGTAATGCCTTAGCCCTACCCTCGCTTTCCTTTTGTGTCATTTCAGTTAATAGGATTTCTTGAACTACTCATGGAAGATGGTCACTTAAGGGGATTGAAGCATAGTTTGTGTGAGGGGGCATTCCTAGTGGTGTCCTTGATCTGTAAAATTGTCATCATGATAGCAACTTGAATACAAAGTTTTCAAAGAAATGATATCTTAATAGCAGTGCTCAGTTCCATCTTATGATACTGACTGGGACTTTAGAGATCATTGATCTTTATTGATGTTCAATCTCTGCTTGATTTAAAACTTGAATAGAAAGTATTTCTGAGCTTGGCTGGTCAGGGGCAATAATCGTTATGGCACCAGCATTGGTTTTGTGGTGTCTATGCACATCTTGATGTATCTTATGGGAAAGATATCATAGGTTTGCAATCATTCCTTAAGTAGCTATCACTAGGTAACATGTCCTGCCTCGTACTCACTTGTTCTTTGTTTATGTGACAGATGTATTTACATTAAGGTCGATAAGCAACCTATATAGAGTGTGACATGTCACAGTACAGGTTATTCAGGCAACCTGGAAGAATTTTTGAAAATTTTGATTGATGATGGCACCAAGATTGCATCAATATTATCTCAAGGCAGTAGCAGATCAAGGGCTGATCGCAGTCCGCAAGCACTTGTGCATATTACAACTGTTAAATGAACCATCCTTGTCAACCCCTCCCTCCATTAACATTTAGTGTATGTAATTATCTTGGGGACAGTTGATGTTAACATTTTTAAGGATTCTCAAAAGCATGCAGCATACACCGGCTAAGGACAATTTATGTTTTCCCCTCACTTTGTTACTTCTCTCTAATTATCTGAATGGTCGTGCAGTTTGGATTTATTGCTTTAGCACTGTTGATATTTGAAGTTCTTCTATTGTCAATCTATTAACCCCATATGTCTCCTGGTCTAGCATGAATGACACTCAGTTTCTCATGAACACCGTTGGTGTCATGGTTCCATCAATTTCCTTTTGAACAAGGTTGATGTGGTTAAATCTCCTTGTGTTTGTAAGTGGTGTTCGTCCTCTTGTTTAAACTTAAATACGTAGTTGCTACGAGATTTCTTAAAGTTACAGAATGATGAGAGCTGCATGGAGAAGATTGCAAACACAAATACTAGGGTTTCATTGATCTGACACTGATGTTACCTGCTTTGCACTCCTCTTTTAGGTGCTTTAGGTAGTCTATCGTCGGTCAGTCTCTCCCGGGTCATTGTCGATGTTGAAGCAAATTGCAGTTTACTTTTAGCAGCACTATCTCCAAATTGATCTGCTCTATCGTTTAGTTTCTGCTGATAAAAACGATTCAGAAAAAGAACTGATTGCTTTACCATAAAACTTTTGATATTGTCCGGAGAACTTTCCGCATTTGCAGATGATAAATAACTGAACAGCTTTCGGCGACGCTTTTGAAATTACCTCTTTGCACGTTAAGCTCCTTTTCTTCTTTTTCAGTGGAAAGGCTAGAAATGCTGCAAGAGCTGTGGAAGTCTGATGCTTGTTAAGATAGAATATTCCGCTGGTAGGGCTTTGTGGTGGCTTTTCTTTCTCTTGAAATAAGATAACATGGGCAGACCAGACCATCTTCTTCCCAGTTATCTCATTGTGCACTGTTATTATAACCTTTAATCGCTTGTTTTTCTTTTGATTCAATCGGGAGGCTTGATGAGTCTTGTACAATACAATGGGATGGCTATCTCCTAGGATCATCAAGACGAAGTAAACAAGCTAAATCTACATAATAAAATTGAAATTGATGAATTAATGGAGGCATGTAACATCCTCCTACCAAAACTCTACTTTTCCTACTTTATAAATTATTAGAACATGCCCCCTGTTGGCTCATCAGTTTTCCCATCTAACATCATAATCACAATCACTATTATTAATGGTGGTGGTGGTGATCGTCGTCGTCGTCATCTGTCTAGATTTTGTTCCTTGAGAATCAAAATCCAAGAAGATAATTAAATAGTAATGAACGTAAGCAAAACACTAAACTCCCATCAGCACTTTATCCTTGGAGGAGATTAATGCCTGTATGTTTGAGCTCATATGAGACTGAACTTTATAAAGGGTTCCCTCGTACGTTTGAGGTCAGCTTTTGACTTTTGAGGACTTCTTTCTTATTTTTTTCACTGTGTTTTTTTTTTTTTTTTTTGCTTTCTTTTTTCAGTTAGACAGGGAGGCATACAAATCTACAAATTGTTAGATATGTAGAGTTCATCTTTGTGGATAAGTCAGTCAGTCAATCTGAGCCTTTATCATCATCTACTAATCGCACAACCATGAAGTCTACTGCTTGAATCAATGAGAAATATTTACCAAAAATATAATATTTACTGCAGCACCAGAGAGAGTTTAATGTGTATTGCCTTGCCCTTCACCAAATTAGCTAAGAATATTAAACTCGGGGTAAATTGGTTTTTTCCATGTAATTCATTTATTATTTTTGTTTTGAATGGAGGTATAAAGGTTTTTTTTTGTTTTTTAGAAATGTAAAATACTTTTATTATCCTTAAAAGAAAAAAAAAATTCATAACATTAAGCGTTATATAGTAGTCGATAACTGGAAACGTGTGTTGACCTGTTTTGGATGGATTATCATCAGAGTGTTTTTTTTTTTCCTTTTTTTTTTTTCTTTCCTAAAAATTCATGCTTGGCAATGAAAATTTTTGGTTGTCCCATTGGTAGTGAATATTTGAGTACCATTTCTCATTATTTTGAATTTTTAATTTGTAGCTTTGGTACTTTTATAAGTTTTTTTTAATTACATTATTTAATCTATATTTTTTAATTTTTATTTTTAACCGATTCTTTTTTTTTCTTATCTTTTTTGTGAACTTTCAATTGTTTTTAATTTTATCCTTCAACTAAAAATTTAAATTTGTTATTTTTTTTACTTTTGATCCACATTCTCTTGGTGGTTTCTTCTTTAATTATTTTATAAAATTAATTTTTTTAATTTATCCCTTCATTACAAAATTATTCATCGTCCAATTTTTTTTATATAAATTGGATCCTTGTGATTTTAATTGCTATATTTTCTTTGAAATCCTCTTTTTGTGATTTTTTTTTAATTCCAACCTTTATATTTGATTTATTGAAATTTAAGCTTCGTAATTTTTTCAGATTTGGTGGTTCCAATCAAATGGCACAGGTCACGGGCTCACATCATTTTTTATTACTTATTTTTATTTTTAATCTCATTATTCGTTATTGATTTAAAAAAAAAAAATAGGCTTCATAGTTTTTTTTGTTTTTATTTTTATAAGGTTATCTCAATCTTATGATAAGATTTATGGGTTCGGTAAGTTAGTTCAAGTGGGCTCGCATTTTTTTTTTTTTGCTTTTAATTATTGTTTTTCTATGATTGATTTTTTTATTTTATCTTTTCAATATTTAATTTGCTATAGCATGGGTTAGCATCGATTTTTTTATTTTATTTTTTATTTTTATAATTTAATATTGGTTTTTTTATAAAAAAAATATGCATCGGCTTTTTTATGTTATTTTTTTTATTTTTTATCATTTAATATTTGTTTTCAAGAAAAAACAATATGCATCGGCTTTTTTTATTTTGTTTTTTATTTTTATTATTTAATATTTGTTTTAAAAAAAAAAACAATATGCCTACATTGACTAAATATTTTTTTCTCAAAAAACATTTATCCAACTCAAGGCGGGCTGTTCTATAAAAAATTGCTTGATGAAAGTTCTGTGAGATACAATTGAAAAAATATTTTGCAGTATAAAAAATATGGAGCACGTCAAACTTGCTGTTTAATTTTATCAAAATTTCATTTTGTTGTGGCAGGCCAGCCAGCTTTACGTACCCCCCTGCAATGAAAACTATGCTACTACAAACTTTTCTTATCTTTTTTTTTTTTTTTTTTGTGAAACAGATACTTTTCTATTAAAATATTGTTTTTGCAAGGTTGATCATTTCACACTCTATTTCTTTTTTTACTGTTTTTTTCTCTTTGTATTTGAGATGGCGGGTTTGGGATTGTAGTTGATGTTATTTTTTAAAGTGTTTTTTACTTAGAAATATATCAAAATAATATTTTTTTATTTTTAAAAAATTATTTTTGACATCAAGCATCAAAACGATCTAAAAACTTCAAAAAATATTAATTAAAAATAAAAAAAAACGCTTTTAAAACGCAAAAACAAATATGACCATCTTAAAATAAACTTACACGTCAATTGAAAGTAAATCTTCCTTCCCGAGTAAGGACACTCTCTATTGAATTTGTATGAATGTTAATTATAAATTCAATTAAAAAAAAAAATAAACCCTGATAGGTCGATGTAAAACCTAGCATGGATTGGTTTTATTTTAAAATTATTTTAGAGATTAATTTAATTAAATTTAAATTAATCCAATTAAATTTAGATAATAATATTGTTAATTTCACTTAAAAAAACAAAACAATATCTTTTAACAAACTCGGGTCTAATAACTATACTCCAACCATCAAAATTGAAGTGTAGTTTTTAATTTACATGAAATTCTTTGCAAATTGAACTTTATGTAAGCTATGAAAAACACTTGCAGACAATGTGGGCTAGAATATATCGTGGACCACATGAATGGAATCAACATAAAATTAAATCATATATTTTTTAAAGAAAAATAAATAATAAAAAAAAGACTTGAGGCAAAGGCATATGTACAGTTTCTCCAATGATTGGATGGAGAAACAGCAGCCTCACCGCTGTCCTCCTGTTTAATCATTTGTATGGAATAATATGCTTTTAGATACCATTTAATTTTGGTTTTATATATGCACCATTAAAACCTTCCTTTTTTTATATCCATTAATAGATTGTCAATACTAATATAAGAAATATGTGTGATAGCTATGTTCTCCAAACAAGTCATTAATTAAATGTTTTTTTTTAATTTAAACTCTTCAAGAAAAAATATCAAATTAAACTAGTATAGTGGCGTTATCTGAAGATAACACCGAGCTTAGATTAACGAAAATGGATAAAGACATAGGCTTGTTTGGTTTTGTGTTAGCTTGTGTATTTTTTAAAGTGTTTTTTAAATTAGTTTTTATATGAAAATATATTAATTTAATGATTTTAGATGTTTTTTTATTAACGTGAGTGACCGATCCAGCTTGCGCGCACCTCAACTAATCCCACGAGCCCTAAAGTTAACGACCATGTAGGCCTCCAGTGATCATCATATTAGCAACCACAGGGTTCGAACTTGAGACCACAAGAGGAGCAAAGCACTTGGTAATGATTTTAGATGTTATTTGATAACTTTGATGTGTTAATATTAAAATAAATAAAATATTATTTTAATATATTTTTAATTAAAAAAAACTTATTACACCACACTATTAAACACATACCAACTTGGATTCGAATATTTCCTTGTTCCAAGCTTCCATATTATTGACATATCAAACATGATCTATTAACATTTGTTTATAAAAATAATTTAACTAGTATAATTTTTTTATAAATATATTTTTTACTATTGTAAAATAAAAGGAGAACATGATTTATTCATATATTAAGTTCATTTATTATATTTTATGCTGAGTTTTCATGTCAGTCGTCCTCTCTCTATCTCTCTTTTGCTATGTTTCTTTCTTTTTGCTTTATTTCATGCCTTTTTTTCTTACGTACAGTGATGCAAAAATGTTCTTGGCAGCTTTAATAAAACTTCATCAAACTTTAATGGGGCTTGCAAGCTTTAACCTATAGTCGGGTCTAATTTATTTTTTTAAGTCTCTGCTACCTAACAATATATATTCCTGTGTGCTGACATGAACTTGCCTCTTTAATTAATTACTAATATGATTAATTATAAATATTCCACGAGCTTGGGTCATGGTCTAACACATGAATTTCAACAAAGCTGAGAAGGATTGAATTGACATAAAAACATTAAGAATTAAGAAGACTGTGAAAGAAACATTTTCAAGTACTTGGATGTCTTTTTTGACTTGGGAAAATTAATGTTTAATTAATGTCTTAAAAAAAGTGGATGATGCATGCTTGCTTAATGAATATTATAAGATAAGCTATGCTTAATTTTTTTAATACAAATCTTGAAAGCAGTTTTTAATTAATTTATTTTAAATGTGTTAGTCTGATTAGTATGATGTAGAGAATATATATATCTTTAATATAGCTTTAAAATAAATATAATGTTAATTTATATAAAAACTAGTTCGAAAATATCTTTTGTTTTTTAATTATAAGTTAAGAAAAAAAATATTTAAAATATTTTGTTACCCCACCCCTGCAATAAGTTAGCAGATGACCACTTTTAGGAGGTTAAGTATTAATTTCTTCTACTTTTCCCTCCCGTGAACCTTAAATGATGGCAATTTGACCCCTGCTCACCCGTTAGTAGTGATTTTTTAGTACTTTTTAAAAGTATATTTACCTTAAAAAAATATTAAATTAATATTTTTTTAGTATTTTTCAATCATTTTAATATGTTAATTTAAAAAATAAATAAATAATTATTTTAATATATTTTTAAATAAAAAAATATTTTTGTAAAGCATTATGTACTGTTAGACAATAATATAAATCATATATTAAAATCTCATTTAATAATTTAAATTTTTGGGTCAGATAATTTTTTGACATAATATCAAAATTTTGTTAATTAAACAATTATAATTTCAAATCTCACCCTCCCTAATTTTAAAAATTTAGCACATGGGTCACATCAATAAATTAAGAAAATCCAAATGATATTATATTATACGCTAATTACCTTAAATTAATACATTTTAATAGCTGCCATTAGTCATTCATCGGCAAAATCTAGAGTAGTTAGTTTAGTCTACTAATATACTAATAAAAGTTGGAGCTCTACAAGTATGACCTAATTCTACAATAATATATAATTGATGATAATTAATTTGATATATATATATATATATATCACGTCATGCTGAGCATGAATATTCATCATCATTATCAGTATACTATATATAATCAATATATAGTAATCACAATAATTATGTTAATGACTCACAGTAATGATATATAATTGGCAAAAGGTGCAAAAAGTTTTTGGCAAATGAAAGACTTTTGAGTATGATCAGTTGATTTAGTTAAAATCAAATCGCATTAAAGTAACAATTATTTAGTCTATTTTTCAAGTGCTACTACTTTTATCATAATCTTCTTGTTTGTGCTAACTGAAAAAAATTATTCTTTGTTATTTTCCCTTTAACACTACCCAGTTGCTATTTAACAATTATGAGATTCCATAGGGATATTTTATTTCTGAGAATAAATGTCTTATTCCTTGCCAAAACCATCCATGATTGCTAACTACTGAGATGATACTGACCTAATTAATATTTTCCCGGCTGCCCTTATTAATAATTAGTTGTTTTGTTCATTGATTAGCATTTCAAAATAGAAAATACAGATAAAAAAAAAAGATAGAAATGCTTTCTGCAGTGGGGATGTTGTTTTGAGATGATACTTCAGCAAGCTTGTTGTGAAGATCATGATCTCAGAGATTGTGTTCTGCTTTCTCTCTGGTGTTTTCTTTATGTTGCTGTTGGGTTGCGTTTTGAATTTCTAGTAGTTTCGTTGAGTTTTGCTGCTGTGGGAGTTTCTGAAGTTTCCTGTTTTGCTAACATGGTTCTAGACCTTTACTTCTGTACTCTGGTTTCATCAGCTTCTGTTTTCTTTATCTCGATAGTTTAATTAGGTTAGGTTAAAGCAGTTTGATGTGATTAGAGTTGTTTTTTAGATTTTTGCTCTAATTTTGTATGCTAACTTTCTATCTCCTTGCCTACTTTTGCTATAATATATGCCTTATAAAAAATAAAAATAATATAGCTTTATGCTAAGCTTAATTATTACTATTATGGCGGCCAAATTGGACCACTAGACTAGCAAAATAGGTTATTGGAACAAGGGAGTTGCTTGTTCAGTTGGTATGACTAGAAAGCGTCTACTTGTACTACTTGCACATTTAATTAGCGGTCCACTTTAATAGTAAAAGTTTGAGATTAAAAGATTTGATTTTCCTGTAGTTTTAGATTCAAGCTCTGTAGTTGCTAATATGATAACCACTAGAGGCTTACATGGTCGTTAACTTCAGGACCCGTGGGATTAGTCGAGGTACGCACAAGCTAACCCGGACACCCACGTTAATAAAAATAAATAAATAAATAAATTAGCCCAAAAGTTTCTTGTAAAATTTTTGTCTAATTTCTTGTAGGATGCTATGATCGATTTTTCCACCACAAAACATCTTTATGATTTCTGAAAAGTTCTTAAGTTTTCATCAGGAGATCGCATCATTTGAAGGTAAATAGTAGAATAGTTTGATGTTCTTAACAATAGTATATTAAACTCATGTAATGTTTCTTGTACTCTACGTACCCATAGGCCATGAGCAAAACAATATAACTGTGTTCAGATACTAAGGAACAAGAATTTTAACCTTAATTTCTAATGATAACATAGAGGTTGCATAGGTAAACCATGCACCTAGTAATCACCATAGAGTTTAATTAGCTTAAAACAAATTAAAATACATATAAGAATATTTCAAATATAATACACAAGAAATTATTCACATTAACAAAATAGGATGACTATGACCCCCACCCCAAGATATAATTATACTATGGATATCTATATCAATATAGCTTTGTACTTGGCCATGTCTGAACTCAAATGAAATTTGAGTTTAGCAAAGGTTCTGCCTCTAGAGTCAAAGGGGGCCTCGCCGATCACCCATGGACATAACTCTCTTCAGTCCAAAAGACACACTGACACACTTCTTTCCTTCCCACCAGCAAAGCAATGATCAAGTAGCAGCTATAGACATGCAAAGCAATAGCAGCAACAACAACAATAATCAGCCTCAAACTAGCCATACATCAACAAGCCGGTCTTCGGACTCCGGTGAGGCCTGTGGAGGAGGAAACAAGTGGGCATCAAAGCTTCTTAGTGAGTGTGCAAGAGCAATCTCAGAGAAGGACTCTAGCAAGATCCACCACCTTCTATGGATGTTAAATGAGCTTGCCTCTCCTTATGGAGATTGTGATCAGAAATTGGCATCTTATTTCTTGCAAGCTCTATTCTGTAAGGCTACCGAGTCTGGTCAACGGTGTTTCAAAACCCTAACAACAGTAGCTGAAAAGAGCCACTCCTTTGATTCAGCTAGGAAATTGATACTAAAATTCCAAGAGGTAAGCCCGTGGACTACTTTCGGCCATGTAGCTTCAAATGGTGCAATTTTGGAGGCCTTAGATGGGGAAAGCAAACTTCACATAATTGATATCAGCAATACCCTTTGCACACAGTGGCCTACTTTGCTAGAAGCTTTAGCCACAAGAAATGATGAGACGCCGCGATTAAAGCTCACCGTTGTGGTAACTGCTAGCATTGTAAGATCGGTCATGAAAGAAATAGGCCAAAGAATGGAGAAGTTTGCTAGGTTAATGGGAGTGCCCTTTGAGTTTAAAGTAATTAGTGTGCTAAATCATATAGGAGAGCTCACAAAGGAAGGACTGGGTGTTCAAGAAGATGAAGCAGTCGCGATTAATTGCATTGGGGCATTGAGAAGAGTTGAAGTAGATGAAAGAAGTTCTGTAATCCAGTTGTTCCGATCACTTAACCCTCGAGTTGTGACAATTGTTGAGGAAGAAGCTGATTTTACTAGCTCAAGATATGACTTCGTCAAGTGCTTTGAAGAGTGCCTGAGGTATTATACACTATATTTTGAGATGCTAGAGGAGAGCTTTGTCCCAACTAGTAATGAGAGATTGATGCTGGAGAGGGAATGTTCAAGGAACATAGTTAGGGTTTTGGCTTGTGATGAAGAAACTGGTGGAGGAGAGTGTGAAAGAAGAGAGCGGGGTGTCCAATGGTCTGAAAGGCTAAGGGAGGCATTTTCCCCTGTTGGATTCAGTGATGATGTTGTCGATGATGTCAAGGCATTGCTTAAGAGATACAAAGCTGGGTGGGCACTTGTGCTACCTCAAGGAGATCATGAGTCAGGAATTTACTTAACATGGAAAGAGGAACCTGTAGTATGGGCTTCTGCATGGAAACCCTAAAAGGGTTATGGCCAGAACACCATCTCTATGCTCAAATTCGAGGCTCGGCATGGCAATTTATTCACAGGATGGGAACGGCGCGCCATGAACTCATATTGATAATTAATTATAGAGTACTACTACTTTCACTTTTCATTTCTTCTTCTTATATATTCATGCATGTTTGTATCTTATGCACTCCAACTTTTCTTTTCCTATGTTATATGCTTGGGAGTTTGTGTTGCTTTTCAACAACTCTAGATAATTGTATTTGTTTGAAGGTGTTTGCACTTGTGCCTCTTTTTTGCAGTTCCATGGCATCCCTTTCCCTTTTGGCTTGCCTCCTCAATATCTTTCTCTGCATCCCATAGTGGGCAATTCGAAAGAAACATTAGCAATTCATCCATGTATTCATCATAGAAAATGGTGATTTAATCACATCCATCATATGATCATCAAGTTTCTGTCCATCCAAGAATAGAAGTTCCTATAAAAAAGAATTTCCTGTTAGTCCCTTCCTTTATGTCCTAATGTATATTGACAAATCCTAAGTGGATTGTTGGTATAATTAAATTAGCTCATAACAGGTAAGCTCAAATATGCACGGGAAGAGTTTGGTGTGTAACTTATGTATTATTGCTGTCCTTGTTTTCATCTTCCTGCAATTCCCATGGCAACACAAGAAACAAATTATGTAGAAGATCCTTCTTCAGTTCTTATTTGAATATTTAATTTCTACCAAAACCTAGCTCGGTGGTGATGTATACGCCTGACTCATTAAAAATTAATTTGGGAATTCATTGTTGATTGCGGGCGGCCTGCAAGAGCACCCATTTATTAATGCCTAAGCCTCTGATCTATATATGGATTTGATTTTTTTTTAATGAAAAGATAAATGTTTGATTATGTTATTTTTTATTTTTTAAAAAGAAATGTCTTGTAGTGCCTGTTTGATATTATGGTAGTTTTTGCTTTTTAAATTACTTTTTACTTGAAAATAACATCAAAATGATATATTTTTATATATTTTTAGATGGTTTTATATATATTTTTAGATCGTTTTGATGTGCTAACATCAAAAATTAAAAAAAAGAATTATATATATATGAAAAAATATTAAAGCATTTTATATAATATTACTAAACACACACATAGGCGCCTATATATTTGTATTCAATAACTTTTTTATTTATTATTATGTAATGGAAAAGGATGGTCCCTCGTTATATAGCTTTAAGATCCAACAAACCTTCTGATGAACCAAAGAAAGTAAGCTACAAGTCAATCGGTTTTAAGCATGTTAATTGAGGTATAAGATTAAACACCTAAATGAATTATTATTATTATTTTTATCTATTTTTTGCACATTAGGGTTAACTATCAATATTGTGATTAAGTTTTAAATAAATGACATCATGATAACGAACGCAATTACCCTATAGTTTATTGGGTCCAAAAAAGATTAAAGAAACTAATTGAACTTATTTGCGTGGTGGCAATGAGCATATCCCTACATCACCAATTTGGAGAGTAGCTAGGAGATGACATTTTCAATGATGCATGACTGAACTTAATTTATTAAATTATTTGTCCCAAATCAACATAAGAATCTTCTCTTCCCTGTGATGATATTTGATGCTATTTGTACAGGTTATTTTATTGGCAAGTAGATGATAAGTGCTTGTCATGCTAGTGAGAATTAAACCTGAAATACTATACTAACAAGAGATTTCACCAGCTATGCAAAGAATGGCAGTGTGTGGCCGCAGTCTCTTGAGCATCTAAATTAGGTCAATTTTTTTAAATTTCAAGTCACTCTTAGCCTAATCTATTGCTTGGATTTTCATGTTTTTTCAGAGAACCTGTTTTCCTTTGTTATTTTCTGTGTGATGGGTCACAAAAATGAAGAGCGACTGTGCTATTGGAAAAGGGATAGAAGAGAGGACATATTTGTGAGGAAATATATGCATAAATTGACATAAAGAGAAGGAAAAGGGACCAGGAAGAGACCTTGGTGGCAAACAGATGAGAACCAAGCAGATCCCATGTTTGCTTTTATGTCTCGTGATTTGAATAGCATATTTGCCTTTAAATTGCCATACTTTGTGTACAAACTTTAGGCCAACATTATATAGTGGAAAACAACTTTTCTTGATTTAGATAGCTAGGACCTCTGCCATTTTTTCACCTACAACTACTCTCTTCAAGAACCCATTCACACAAATACACTTGCCGTCAAACACGCTTGGACACATACTAAGAAACCTTCTTTCTCCTCTTCTTCAAATAATTTGCTTACTACAGTCTTATTAACCTGACTTGATGGATAGATAAGTTCGGTAACTTGTTGATTTGACCCGATACTTGATTTAAATTGATTTTTAAATTAAATTATATAAGAGTTAATCTAGTATAACACAGTCAACTTACAATAAAATAAAATTAGTTAAAATATACAATTTAATTTAATTTAAAAAAAAAACTTTGAAATCACGTCATTTTAATTAGATCGATGTAGTTTAACTCATTTTAGTTGGAAACTCAGAACTTAAACCAGTCATAGGAAGGAATAGGTTTGATAGCTTTGGTTTGCTGATCTTGCGTGTTGGTTCTCCTAGCTGGATGCTTGGGTTGGAATCTTTGTCATGGAAAAGATTTAATTAAAACAATAAGTATATCCCCATGCGAATTAATCTTGAGTTTCTTGAGTTTTGATATGGACATAGATTCAGTATGGGAACTCGATAGGTATGTTGTATAGGAGGATCAAATGCGTGCGATGATCTCAATTACACCATTCTTTTGACACCACTCCTTTTGTGGAGTCCAATGAATATAATAGTATCCCTTGAGCGGCTTAATTAGCTACCTAATGTCATGATTTATGTTTTAATCACATTATCTCATGACTTTGTCTCATGAGTTTGAAATTTTAACTATAATCACTTTGTCGTGGTTAGTATTTTATGATAAAATAATAGAAATGTGTTTAGTTAAAAATATAAAAATAAATGTGTCTTTGAAATAATTTTCTTAAAGTGGGTTTATATATATACTTTAAAAAAAAGATGAAAAAATATATTTTTTTATTTCTTTTTTCAAAATAATAATGTAATGTTATTTTATTAATAATACCACTAATTATATGTCAGAGAAAAAGCAGCACTGATGGAATCATTTCCTCTCACTTGGTTGATATATAGGGTGAGACTTTTTCGTGCCTAGCTAAAGTAGATTACAATTATAGCTCATGTGTGCTATTTCATTTTTGAAACTCTTGATTAATTCTTTCCAAGGAATGTCTCCCTGTCGTGAATACAATGTCGTTTGAACGCTTGGATATTGAAGTTTGAGTACGACTAATTACCCTGTTAAAAAAAAAATTGAAAGACTTAATGGAGTTTTTAATATATATATATATATATATATATATATATATATATATTGATTTAGTTGGGGTCAGGGTCGGGTTTGGGTAAGGTTTCAGGTCACCGACAACAATATCCATACCTTACCCCAACCTGACTTTTTTACTTTGGGTATTACCCGAATGAACAAAAACAAAAACATTCTCAATTTAAAATCTTAAGCTGTTAGCCGAGGTCTCGAGAATAGTTTTTATATTACTTTCTAACACAACCGGTATATATAAAATTGTCATCCTTACTTGTCTCATGTCCACATATATTTTTATATCAGCATATTAAAATTATTAAAAAATATTAAAAAATTAATTATTTTGATACTTTTTCAAGCCAAATACATTTTTAAAACACATTCAAATGCAATTCTAAACACAAAAACAGATGGAAAAGTTGGTAAATGAATTTACTTTCTAGGTCATCATTTAAGGTTTGAATTTAAAAGAAACTTCAAAAGTGATTTATATACATTCTATTGATTTTTCTGAAACTCAAAAAATATATGAATGATTTGTCTAAAACTCAAGAAATATACTCTTAATACTAACTATTTAACTTGCGCTCTACCGCGGGTTGGATAAAAAGATTGAAGAAAAAATTGATTTTAGCTGACAAAAACGTATTTTAAAGAAAAGAAAAAATAATGTTGAATGATGAAAAAAAACAAAAAAAAAATAATGTCAACCCATATTAACATATTAAGCCCGTGACCCGATTCATTTAAACTAAAAGCAATAAACTTTGAAAACCTTGAAGTCTAGTTTTCAACTAATCGAATGTTGAAAAAAATCAAACATACAAAATAAAAAAAATAGTAATTATAAGTTAAAAAGGACTTGAGGTTGCTTATGCTAACCCGCCTAACCTACGGGTCAAGTTATGAGATTAGGATAACCCAACGAAAAGTAAAATAAAGAAGACAATGAAGCCTAATTTTTTTATATAAAAAAAATCAATGTTGAATCATAAGATAGAAAATATTAGAAAAATAGTAATTATAAGCTAAAAATAGCTTGAGCCCACCCGGGTCAACTTGCCAAACTCACGGATCAAGTTTCGAGATCGGGATAACCCTAAAGCAAAAAAAAAATCACGAAACCTAATTTTTTTAAAAAAAAATGAATGTTGAATTATGATACGGGACAAAAATAAGTAAAAACAATGATGACAACCCTTGTTGTCTTATAAAACCCGTGCCCCAAGCTATTTGAAAGGAAGTACCAGATATAAAAAAAACTATAAAGATCAATTCTCAATAAATTAGATATTAAAAGATAAAATAAAAAAATCAATATACAAAAGGAATTAATTATCAAAAGGAAAAAAAGGTGTGAACCACCTAGGTTAACTAGCCATACCCACAGGTCAAATCATGAGATAATGATAACTTTATAAAAATAAAAATAAAAAAAAAACCATAAAGCCTATTTAAAAAAAAAAACCAACATCGAGTAATGAAACCAAAAAAAAGTCTGAATAAAATATGGGAACCCAAGCCAACTTATAAAACATGTGACCTAGACCATTTGATTGGAGACATTAAATCCAAAACCAATTGATAAAGAATGAAATTGAAAAAAAAAAACAATCACAAAAAAATTCAAAAAAATAAAAATTAAAAGAATGATGATCAAATTCAAAAGAAAAAAATGTGGATAATTTTGAATTAAAGGGATAAATTAAAAATAAAAATAAATTCCAAAAAAAATTAAAAGGAAAAACCACCAAAAAAATAGGACAAAATCTAAAAAAATTAAAAATCTTAGTTGAAGGATAAAATTGAAATCAATTGAAAGTTTAAAAAAAGACAAGAAAAAATGAATAAAAAAAACAAGATCAAATTTGAAAAATTAAAATATGAAAATTCTAGATTGAAGGGTGCAATTGAAAAAATTAAAAAACAACTTAAAAAAATAAAAATTAAAAATTAACAAATCAAAACAATGAGGACCGATTGATAAAAATACACAACCAATGAGACTACCCTAAAATTATAAATGTCAGGCATGAATCATGAGAGAAAAGAGAAGGAAAAAAAAAAAGCTTTTGCGGTGACAATCTGTCTATCAAAAAGCAAACGAATTTAACTCTTAACTAACCTACTTATAACTTAAAAAAAAAAAAAAAAAAACCATGTGCAAACATAAAACTAATTGCCTCTAAACCAAGCCTAAATAAATTCTAAAATAAGGTTGGTTTCATGATTTAGCTATGATAAAAATAATGAAAATATTAATTGTGGCATAAAGGGTAAGTTAGTAATTAAACTGTGCAAAAAAACATGAATCTAAAATAAAACCCCTATCAACCAAATATATGAATATTTTTTTTTTAAGGATAGTAAAGGTTTTTCATTATAAAAAAAAAATATGAAAATATATCTGTAGTTTGTACCCGCACTAAGAAAGATAATGATAAATAAATCATATGAAAAAGACTATTTTATTCCTAAACTTAATCTTTTGACCTTATTTGAGGAAGGTTAAAAATATTATTTTATTATTACAATTCATAATAAATTTTTTTTATGCTATAGTAAATATTCCACGTCATATATATATTTTTTTTATAAACATGAAAATTCACTTAAAATATATCGATTATTTAATCCACCAAAATGAAAAGGTTGTCAGTGTGAATGCATGTGCAATCTTTTTTCTAATCTAGCCCCCGCACGGGCCACTACCCATCTCTTGTCAAAAGAGATATTTTCAAAGTTTTTTTTTCACAATCATTCACCAAATTAATCGGAGGCAAATTGAAAGTGAAGGTTAGAATCTATATTTCATGGATAAATAGGGAAATATATTGCAATTATTGACCCCTACATTTCTATCACTTCACGTATATTCATATATATATATATATATATATATATATATATATATATATATATATATCATGGATAAATAGGAAAAAATATTGCAATTATTTGCCCCTAGATTTCTATCACTTCATATTATTTATATTCATTCACAATAAAAAAAGGTTATTAAACATGGTTTATCCCTTAATCTTTACCAGGGTTCAGGTTATAGATTGGATAGGTTAATGTAGATTAATTCGAGTCCATTAAAATAACATTATTTTAATTTTTAAAATTTTAAAAATAAAAATTTTAAAATCAAACTAGGTTTTGATAAGATCAACAAGATTAACTCTGAGTTGATTTTATTATAAAAGTTGAGTTGGGTTAAGAGTCGAATCTCAAATCAACTCATCAATCAGGTTTAATAATTATGATTATAAATTATTCTTCAAAAACTTTAAACTATCATAAAAAATAATTAAAAAGCATACATTATCAAAAGGAACATATACACAGTAACAAATTGCAATTTTGTACATAAACATTTGATTAGACAAGTATACCACACCACCAAAACAAGAGAAAAATGACACACATAATCTTATCCTACCTTCTATCATCTTAACTATAAAAGAAGCTAATAATATCATAATATATAGATAAAGGGAAAAGTAATAATATTATAAGAATTTCAAAATATTTGACAAAAAAAAAAACATGGTTATAAACACTTGGGGATTCATGTTAAGTTTTAGTAAAGGATTAAAAATCTAAGATTTTTTTGTCAAATATATCAATTTTTTTTTACAATATTTGTGTGATTTCATAATATCTCAATTATTCATCATCAAATCCGGTCAATGGCACATTTTTTTTTTTTCCTTTTCTCTTGTTTTGTTATGGATTGTGTCCCTATCTCCTCAATTATTCATGATTACATTCTATCTTTTAATTTCTTTTTTTTTTCTATTTTTTTCATGTATTATATTTTAAGAAAAGTTATATATAAATTCTCTCCTTTTTTTTTTTAATTCCATGGTAAGTTTTTATTGGTCTGGGTTTTCTTCTTCAATTTTTTTTATTTATTTCTTAGACAATGATATTATCAATCAATATTTATATTTTTAATACGTATAATATGATTTAACAAAATTAAAAACTGCATGGATATAGATTAGGGCACAAAAGCCCATCCTCCCCTTAATCTCTATCTGGTCGGGTAAAATTAAGATATTTGGAGCGGATCAGAACCGGTTTCCTTCGGATCCCTACTCAACACCTCGTAATGTTTTTTTATTATTACGTTTGGGCCTACAATTCAACTACTTAAGCCTTTGGGTCAGACTGCAGAGGCCTAGTAAGTTAGAAGCCCAAAAGAATAACCACTGGCGTAATAAAATCAACTATACAGGGCCAAAACAGTCCACAAACACAATAAATTTTCTAGGGTTTAAAAGCAAGTGATAATTGTAACTCACCATATATATATATTTATATCTCTCCATCTTAACAGAGCTAGGGTTTGGGGAGCGCTGAGACTTCAGCAAAGACGAAGAGCTCTCAGAGACTCTGAAAAAGTCAAAATGGTAATACCCTTTTTTAACCTCTCTCCATATCTCTTGCGGTTTTTTGCTTGGTTATTGTAGAGATCATGTTTCTTGGTTGTTAGACAGAAGGATGGGTTCATCTGTGTTTTTATTTTTAAGGATGCTGTGTTTTAAATGGTCATGTTTCTTCTTGCTATCTGTGTTTTTAATGGTGAAACTTTGAAAGATTGTTTTTTTATACAGTGAGAATTTTGAAAGATTGAAACTTGGGTTAAGAATATGAGTAAGTTTTGGACTTTTTAATCATTTTGCTTAGGCTTGTTTGTTGGGTTCTTGATTTTTACAAGTGTGAGGGATGAAACCAAGGAAAATTAAAGCTGTAGTTGGATCTGAAGAGAAGGAAGTTGGTGACTAGTTAATGTGAATAGTAGCTGTAGTTAATCTGAAGAGAAGGAAAATTAGGTGGTATGTATTATGGAATTTTTTTCATTTTTGTACTCTTAGCTTTATCTATCGTCAGGTAGGTTTTAAAGCAGATTTTACTCTGTGATTATTGAGGGTAGTTTCCTATGCTATCTTTTTAATGTTTTACTGAGGGAACTAAAACTGTTGGGAACTGGGGTGGAACTGGGAAGACAATGTAGTCTAAGGTACAATTTCTTGAAACCCAGGGTGGTTACTAATTAGATGGTGAGTGGAAGTTGTCTATTATAGAAGAAGATAAGGAGAGCCTGGAAATGGAGATAGAAAAACAGGGTGTAGTCTTAAGGTAATTTGAGTACATTTGTTGCCTTGTTATTTTTGTTTCCATGAATGGTTTTGTGGTCCTGTTATTTCTTATCAAAAGGAAGAATTGCTCCTAAGCCAAAGGCAGACCTCCTCTCATTTAAAACTGATACCTTTTGCTTAATTGTGAATTAGTTTTTTCAGCTGCTTAATCTCGAGTGATCACTGAATAGAGCTTGAAATCTGTATGTATCAGTTCGTGATTTTGTCCATTCTTCTACATTGAAAGTTATTTGAGTGATTTCTTCTGGTTTTTTGTGAATGGTTGCAAGAGTGTTGGATGTACTTAATCTAGTGTTGTCAATCATGTCACTTGATGATATTTGATTTGATACATCTTTTTATTTGTCGATGTATTCAATCATTCTGTCCTTGTTTGCTGTCCTTGATACACAGCCTAAGCAGATCCACGAGATCAAGGATTTCCTTCTTACTGCCAGAAGGAAAGATGCACGCTCTGTGAAGATCAAGAGGAGCAGAGATGTGGTCAAGTTCAAAGTTCGCTGCTCAAAGTACCTCTACACTCTTTGTGTCTTTGATCCTGAGAAGGCAGACAAGTTGAAACAATCTCTTCCTCCAGGTAAGTTATCAAAAAATCTTCCTTAAGAAGTTATTGTTCACAGTGATTCATTGTTCCATGCTTCTCCTAGTGTCATGACTATGAAATACACAGCCTAAAATCTGTAGATAGAATAACCAAAAAGAAGGAACGTGAAGAGATAGTCCTAAAAAAAACTAGGCATGTATGCATCTGCGTCCATTATTGACTCAAGATAGCCAGATGCTTTTATTGTTGTTTCTTCCATTTATTGATGATAGGTGGTCTGTTTCATTAATTGCATCCTGTCCATTTTCTGCGGCTGCAGGTTTGAGTGTTCAAGATCTGTGAAAGATGGCAGTCTGGTCCAAGCTTGTCGGCCGCTGATTTTTAGGAGAGATATGAACAAGAATTTTCCTATTTCGTGTTCTATTTTCATGGTTAAAATACTTAGTATTGGATTTTGGCTTGGCACTTCATTATGATAAAGTTTCTGTGGATCATTTAGTAGTTAATGTCACTCTGAAATTTTTCTAAACGTTTGTAGTTTTTTCTTTCAATTTTGTTCAATCACCAGTTCCATGTTTCAAGTGCTTCACATAGCATGTAAGGATTTGTGCAAACATCATTTTTAATCTGGGGTGATTCTTTCCTGAGGGTATGCCAATTTCGGGTAATAACTTGCTATTATCATACAAAACTCTGAACGTCGTGGCCAAAACTTTAATGTTCAAAATAATTTTTCATTTTGATTCTAATTATTTTTTTAGCGTCATTGTATATTTTTAGGTCAAATTATACGATAATTGATGAGAAATAAAATTAAAAAAAATAGAAAAGATGTTGTGATGCGTTTAAAATTATCATAAAAAGTTTATTTTACTCCTTAAATTTTATAAATTATATCTATTTGGTTTATCAATAGTTTTGCAATTCATTTTAGTATAAAATTTTATTTTTCTAGTTTTTGGTTTATAAGAAGAAAAAAAAAAAGAATGCTGAATTTCAGTGATAAAAAATGATTTTGACCATTATGTCAAAAGATTTTTGGTGAAGACTAAGAGAGTTTTACTTGTATGTTTTTTGAACTGGAAATTATCTAAAATATCATGTTTAAGTTTATTTTTTTATCTTAAAATTGCCTAAAAGATTAAATCTAAGTTTAGAAAAAAAATTTATTTTAGATTTTTGTGTGGTTTGTTTTTTTAAAAAAACATTATATATAAGATTATTAGGGTGTTTAAGTTTTTTTTAGATGTTTTAAGTTAAAAAAAATATAAATATTAAGACGAACAATACGTCATTCTCTTTTATTTTTTATTTATTAAATAGGGCTTGTATACTATTATATTTTTTTAAAAAAAATAATGCTTGTATACTGGTGTTTTTTAATTGTGTCAAGCATCATGACTCAACACTTAACCTCTTTCTTTTTTTTAGTGTTTTTTTTTTAATTTTACCTTTTAAAAAAATTATGTTTTTTTATTTGTTTTTAAAATAATTTTATAGTTAATATTTAAATTAATATTCTTTCTCTTATTTTTTATTTATTGTATTTAGCTCCTTTTTAAATAGTGATTGTTTTTAATTATTTTGTATATTTTTTATTTTTAAAGAAATTATTCTAATTCATCTATAACTTTTTTTATGTTATATAATTGAAATCTATTTTTTCAAAAAAAAAATTATATAGTATTTCCAATAAGTACAACCTTGCGATATATTTTTCTCATTTAATTTAATTTAATTAATTTTATATGTATATCTATTTCTACTATCATTTGATTAAATAAAAAGTTAATTTCAATAAATACAATCATGTAAATGGTTTATATTATGAGATTAAATATTTTGATCTACACCCGTTTCTCGACTTTTACATATATGGTTTTAGTTATTTTTAGTGTCTTTTTTTTTCATGTATTGACATAGATTGTTCTCAATTTATTTAATTATATACATGCATAAATTTTTTAATTTATACTTAATATTTTTATGTAAATAAAGAAAGTGTTGGAAAATCCTACAAATTAAATTTTTTTATTCAAAAAGAAAAATACAAGTGAAGCACATGTTAAATAGCTAGTATTAACACTTATTTCAAGTATCATTTTTGTGTGCAAAGACCAATTTCAGATGGCAAAACTGATTTCGAGTTATTGCTTGGCTTGTACATGCAATTTTTGGGTAATAACTTGCATGGAGGCTCAGATTTCAGGAGAAAACTTGCTGATTTCAGGAGAAAACTTGCCAATTTCGGGAAACAGTTTGCCGACTTCAGGTAAAAACTTGTGATGTTTGAGTCATAACTTGTCACGACTTGGCAAGTGAACACCCAGTTCGGGTAATTACTTTTCAAGTTTGGCAATAACCTAGCATTTTCGGGTAATAACCCGGCTTGGAAACACCAGCTTTGGGTAAAAACAAGCACTAACTTGGGTTAACACTTTGGGGTTGCATGGTAACGTCAATTTCGGGTGATAGCTTCATGTGCAAAAACTAACATCGATTTCTGGGTTATGAGAAAACAAAATAAAAACAAGAAAATCAGAACATGAACTGAAATCGGGTTGTGAGTTGGTGCCCCCAAGTTCGGGTTGGAGCTGGTCGGGTTAGAACTTGCAGGCAAAGGGTTAAAAGTTGTGTCATGGTTTGCAAACAGCAAATGAGGATAGAGGTTGGAGATTGAACTGTAATAGGAGTGGAAGGGCCTTAAGACATGGAGGATTTATTCATGGATAATGTGTAGAAACCCTTAGGCCGTATGAACTATCCAATGATTTGATTGATGTGGAGTTATTAATGGGTTTGACAAGGAGTTCTTGCTGCCTTTGCTTGTTATTTGTTTCTGTTAAAAAAAAAAAAAAACCCATCATTGCCTTGATAGATACAAGGTTTCATATTTTAGCTTGAAGGAATTGACACGATCATAAAGAGCAATATATCAATAAATTATAACTCAATTTTTATTAATATATAACCAATAAATATTTGATTTACTGATAATTAAACTTGGTATGTTTTGATGTGGGGTTGAATTATTTTATTTTTAGCTACTAATTGTTAATAATAACTCTATGATTACCATATTATTGTGATTTGATAAAAAAAAAATTAATCAATTTTTAGCTCTACCATCTCATTAATAAGAAAAATGAAGACAGATATTTAGCGTAATAAGAAAATTGAAACTCTCATTAAATTTCTTTGTATCAAAACGGAATGAATTTTTTTAATATATTGTTTGAAATCAAATCATATGCTGAATTGAATGCAATTCATAAAAGATTTTTTAGAATCAATTCTTTATTATAATTCAATTCAATTATGGTGTTTAGTTTGAATTCAATTAATAAATAAATTGAATTCACATGTTTGAAAGAGATAAAACTTGATTTATTTTATTTTCTATATTACCTTATTAACATTATCTTTTTTATCCGAAAAAGGTCTCTCAAAAAAGTATTTTGAGGAAGCTAATTAACAAACAAACTAAATCATGTTATGAAAATATTGTTCATTCAGACTCATACAACTGTGGATTGTAAGAGTTACTTCAGCTCATATACTCTTTCTTTTGATTTGTGCATTATTAAATAAGCGGGGTAATACCCTTTCTTCAGCCTGTATTTGTTGTCGCCTGTCAATTTGTGCATTAAATGAGTGGGGCAGTGACATCATTAATAACACCTGTTTACTATCACATTGGGTCTCTCTACAATATTGAAAAAGCTGTTGTGGTTTGCTTGGAAAATAGTGTCACGTTTGTTAGAGATAATATTCTGCACTCTTTGCATGTGATCGATTGTGCAACAATTGTGCTCTGTTTTTTGTCTGACCAGAAATTAAAAATTTCCTATTCTTTTTTAGTTTACAGCCAAATGATTTTTTTTTTTGATTTGTCTGTCTCAATGCATGTGATGGACTTCTACTAAAGATGTTTTTGGATTTTTCTTTGTGCTGTTTTTTAGCTGGTGAAATGTCAGTTCTAGAGAGTTATTATGGCAATTGTTTTTCTTGCAGGTGGGTTCCGAGGTTTCCAGTGGGCTATTGCTTTTTTTTTTGTCTCTTATATTCAAGTCTGTGCATTTCTTTGGCCATCGGATGTTGCACTCTTTTTTTTTTCTCCATTGCCTCTCCTGCTGGTTGTTGCACCATCAATTTAGTCTTTTTTTCCTCTCTTCATTGCCTCTCATGCTATCTTTGTTTAGTTTGTTTTCTGATGTATTTTTTGGGAGTGTTATTTCATTCAGATTCTATCGGTTTTTAGGTGTTGCATGTGTAGGATATTTTGTGTTGAACTTGTTGCCCTTTGGTTAGATTATTTCTATTACCGAGGTTAGCTCATGTGTGTGCCATTCTTTTGTTTAGTTGTTTTTAACACTCTTGTCGTAGTGCTTTTCATGCACAACTTCTACATTAACGTTGGTTTTTTCTGCAAGATTTAGCTAGCATTTAATGTTATTTTATATTGGAATTTGCATTTGTTTCTTTTATTGTTTGCAGGGTGGCTAGCCTTATTTTTGTCTTTCCTTGCGTTTCATTGTGCTTTTAACTGTATACATTGCTCTATTTGCTTTGCTTTGTTTTTTTTTCTTGCTTGCATTGTATTGTCACCATACTTAATTTGTGTGTTGCCTCTGTTTTCATCAGATTTGTTGAGCTTTTCTAGCTTTCTTTCCAGTTGGGTTGCTGCTTTGTTGAGATTAAGACTTGCTTGCTTTACTCTGCTAGTATGTGTAAGTATTTATGATCTGGAAGATTAATGATTGTCTTTTTCTTACTTTGTTGGACTGTGTAACCAGCTTCTCTGTTTTTCCATTTGTTTTGAAAATTATTTCTGTTGTGTTTTCTTTCTTTTTGATGGTCATCAAATTTATGCTTTAAATTCCCATCTTTATTTATTTGGCCAATTCATATTGCAATTTACATTAGTTCTTTTCATAGCTTACCCTTTGATTCCGGTCATTCATTTAGTGTAGCATGAAATGGTTTTTAAGTTTGGCCATTGCTTTGAATAATTGGTTGGTCAAGTTAAACATTTTGTTATTCCCTTACTGGCTAAGATTACACTTTAGGTGCTACCAAAATGCACAGAGCGTAAGGGTCTGAAGTTTAAGAGACGGCCAAGCAAAGATGACCAAAGGCCCCTGTGGAACACATGAACAACAAATAAAATCAGCATCAAAAAACAAATGGCAAACCAATCAAACAATCAACCATGACTGAACTGACAGTGTAACCGACAAAGGCCAAAGCTTCAAAGAAAAGAGAACATGAACCTTGGAAAAAGTTTTTCTGAACAGACCAAGCACTTTAACCTTACTCTAAAAAGATCCTTAGTGATGTTTAAATGGCCTTTAAGTTCAGAATATGTGCAAAGACTATCAAAGCAAAACAAAAATTCACAGCAAAACCATCTAAAAAAGATGCATCGAGATCTTTCATTTTATCCAAACCATCCCTACCATGCATGTTTCTCAGAAGCCATCCTTCTTATACGTGAAAGCCTAACATATATATTGACACAATTAATTGTATGCTTTGGTCTAAATCCACAGAGCACACAGGCAGTAACAGAATCCCCCTCAACAGTAAAGCAGTAATAAAAACAAAAGCACCAACAACAAATAACCTTAAAAGCAATAGATCGCAGACATCCAAAACAGAAACCAACAACACGAATATAAAAACTAATACCTGCTGCAACAACATAGAAGTGTCCATCCCAAACACCAGTCAACATGGAATGCCGCCCAACACAAATATCATAAAGCAATAAGAAATTTTCAAAAACTTGTTTTAGTATTAAATTCTGTAGTAAATCAAGAGGTTGATTTCTAATTTATTTTTGCTCCATTCTTAGAGATTAAATTATATTTGGAATTCAATATTTGACGTTCAAACTAATTCTAAACATGAAATTTCATTAAATTTTTTAAATTGAATTCATTTTGAAGAGTTCTAAATAGTCTATAAGCAAATTTAAATTCAATTAATAACTTATTATAATTTTTATATTTGAAATAAAATATTAAATAATATAATTGAAGTTAATTATACTATTTAAAATACATATATAAATAAATTAAATTAGCGATGTTAACTATTTTTCGCTTAACTTAGAAATCATTCTTTTTTTAGGTAAATATTTTTTTGTTAAAAAAAAACTTTATATTTATTTAAAATGATATAAAAAAGAAAAGGAAAAGAAAAGAAAAGAAAGTTTAATAACATACCTTATAAAAAACAAGAATGTCTTGACAGTGATTGATGCAGGTCGAGAATGAAAGGATATTCTGATGTCAAAAGTTTTTTGGAAGGAAAAAAAAAAAAAAAAAAAAAGGTTATGCTAAAGACAAAATAAAAATAAAAGTTTGTGTTAATATCTGAATATTTTTAAAATATCGTTTTCAAACATTAATTTTATGAGATATTACTATAGCAAATGAGAGGAACTCCTATCTGATGTATTTTCGCACCTCCTTTACAAATTAAATTAAAAAAAAATTATTAACATAAAATAAAATACCATGATTCAAGTGGAAACTTGATAAATATACTTTTATCTCTTACTAGAAAATGACCCAATGTGTTTTTTAAAATTTAAAATTTTATCTAATTATTTAAAATTATTTTTTTATATGTTTAGATTGTTTTAAAATGTTAATATTAAAAATAAATTTTAAAGAATAAAAATATTATTTTAATATATTTATAAAAATAATGCAGAAGAATACTTTGAAAACAAATCTTCTTGCGAAGCAAACGTTTCTCTCTTTTTCCACATGTTTGAATAACATACACTCCTGTTGTCTCTTTGATCTAATCTCTTTCTCTCTCACTTCAGATTCTTATAATATCAGTAAAAAGAAAAACCCAGCTCTCTAAGGTAAGTTGTTTTCCTTCTTTAATTTTGTTTGTGTATATACCCGCCTTGCTTTTATCAATATGTGCACTACTCTTTGGTGACTGAGAAAATGCTTTGACTTGTAAAGGAAAGTTGAAATTTTGAATCATGGGTTTTGTTTAACTGGTTGATATTTGATAACCCAGTTTGTGATTTTTCAAATTGAGAATTTATTCTATTATTCTTTTGTAGTGGAATCTT